>VDFB02320386.1:0-64630 GCA_007258455.2 Sequoia sempervirens | reverse complement strand
TCGAGTTCCACAGCTACCGATGGTACCTCATCTAGGGTAGCCATTGAATCAAATGCCTCCAATGCCTCATTACCTGCAACCATAGCAGCAACAAGTTTATCCTCAGCAACCTCAAGTTCCTACATACTACAGGGGTCTGAGTTCCCTCCTACTCAATAGAATCAACCAGCAGTACAACTAGTATTCCTCCATAATCAAGCACCTCAATTGACAACATAGAGAAGGATCAGATAGATGAATTGACAGAGATAATCAAGAAGATTTCAACTAAAATGACACACTTAAGAAATCAGAATAAAAAACTAGAAGCCTCCCAAAGAAGTATTCAAGAAAATCTCAACCAAGACAATCGTGATGTGGGTATGTCTTCCAGAAAAAATTATGAGAGAGGTCAAAGTTCTAACCAAGGATTTGAAAGAAGGCCTTCACAAAGACAAAACCCGACATGGAATACAAGGCCCAACAATAGAGGCATTTCCACCCCTCTTGATCAACCAACCAATGCAGATAAAACTACAAGTGGAGTATACTTAGTAGAGGCAACCTTGTCTGGATGGTATCGCATTCACAAAACAAATAGGAATTCTAAATTGGATTTCCCCAAGTTCCAAACAACCACATAAATTTTCCAAGTAGAGTTCCAAAATGTGATAGATGGTGCAAGTTGCAAAGACATAGTCCAATCCAAACCATATGATTCCTCAGTGCTCATGGTTAATCAAGCTCCTTTCCCACAAAGTGAAAGTAATATGCCTGAAAAGGAGACCACTACCCCAAATGATGAAAATGTTCCATTAGAGAGAAACCCCTTATAACTTGAGGAATAGACAAGTAGGGGGTCCTTTTACAACCTCCAATCCACCCAATAAATTTTGTACTCCGCCCGATCCAAATGCTAGCAACAACCTAGGCTACCCTCATGTGCCCACTCAATATTTCAATAAGAATAGGTAATCAAACAAAACCCAAAAACAACCCACTAGTTCCTCTCAAGATAGGTCTTTTGAAGTGAAAATTGAGCAAATGGGTGAATATGTGGCTAAAGAATTTAAGAAGGTCAAGCTAAGCATGTTAGCCTTCAAATTGCTTAAGGTCCTAACAATTAGAAATGCCCTCTTTAGGGTTATTAATAAGAGGGTTATTAATGGGACTGCCCCCAAATCAACCAAAGAAATACTTGCAAAAAGGGTCTCCTTTGACAAATCAAAAAATGAGCCTATCATCAAGGAAATCCTAGGGAAGAAAACAGATCAACCTTCAAATCAGCAAACAAGCAAGAAAATGGCTAAGGAAAAAAATTAAGCACAAACTAGGGATAAAGCCAATGATAAGGACAAGGCTCAAGTAGCTCAAGCAGACACATCCATGGGCTTGTTCCATGGGAAGCTAGAAACTCCTCCCTTCTTGACTACCATCAAGATATTTGGAAAGAATTTGCACAACTGCATGCTCGATTTAGGAGCATCGGCCAATGTCATGCCTCTCACAGTATGTAAAGCTCTAGGAATAGTACCAACTCCCTCCTGATGGAAGGTGACCCAGTTGGAAAAGATAGATGTAAATATAGTAGGAGAAATCAATAGGATACCCATGTAGATTGCTACTGACCTGAGGGTGCAACAAGTCATCGACATTCAAGTTGCTGATATCCCAAACACATATGACAATACTAGGAAGGGACTTCACTTATACATTAAATTGATATGTTGCAACAGATTTTTCTCACTTATGGATACTATGGAAAGGGTTGCCAAACCAAATTCACATTGATCAGGAGCCATGTATGAAATTCATGATCATAGAGTACAACAACACAAATGAGGTACTATTCACTGAAATAGAACTGGGTAATTACTGTCTTGTGGCATATTGAGAAGAACTAGAGTTCCAGGAAGACGAAGTGGTTGAAGAGGTTCTCCTCATGTCATATAGTCCTCTTGCTAATTTAGTCAATGCACCTTAGAGCACAGCTATGTTGATTGAATTAGACTACGAAGAATCCTATAAGGATGTCAATTGGGGATTGTTGGATGGATTCCAAGACTTTATGGAAAAATGTGTGCATGATCAGCTCAGCTTAGGAGGAAGAATGGACTTTTAGGAGCTCCTATTACCCAGTTGGTGCAAGTTACACAATGCTTCCCACTCTGAATTTGAATGTTTCTTGTGCCAAACAACAATTGAGCACATTAGAAGACAAGTCACACTGAAAGGGGAACTCCAAACAAAAAAACTAAACCAAAGCCATGTTGAGTCTACACCTTCACCTAAAGATGTTGAAATAGGTGTCCAACCAAGATAAGAAGTGTGCTCTATTGGTTCCAAGGCCCAAGGTTCCTCTAAGTTTTGGATGCTACACTTTGACAAGTCCAAATCCAAGCAGGGAGTTCGAGCTTATCAGCCCCACAGGTAAGACATACTTCATTGCTCATAGACTCCAATTCTATTGCACCAACAATGTGGCAAAGTACGAAGCATTAGTTCATGGTCTCTTGATGGCCTTGAGAAAGAAGGTTAAAATGTTACAGGTCTTTGGTGATTCGGAGCTAGTAGTAAAACAAGTCAGAAAGTTGTATTCCTTCCATGATAGGAGACTAGAAAATTACAAGCATAGAGTTTTAGATCTCATAGAGGACCTAGATGCATTTAACATTCAGTTGATCCCTCATTACAAGAATCATACTACCGATGCCTTAGCGCAGGTAGCTAGCACCCTACAACCTCTATCATTGACTGGCTTGGAGAAGTTCACCGTTGAGCTTACTTCCACTCCATCGGTGCTAGATAATATCACTAACTTGCAAGTATTCAATGATGACAAACATATCTTGGATTTCATCACTAGCTCTGGTGTGTTTGTGACTCAAATAATTGATGAGGTAAAACCCAAAGAGGCTGAATTCAACATACAAGGAATCATTAATCTTAAAAAAAACACAATACCATGAGGTATGGTTCAACTTGAATGTATATTTGATTTGGATCAGATTAGAGATTAGGGAAAACAAACAAAGAAGGATTTCATTGACAACTAGTGCGATGGTCACAACCTAGCAACGGATGAAGAGGTCAAGAATGTGTTCACTGGAAAAGTGTGCACACTAGAAGAAAGGGAAGGGATTATTGATGCCCTATGCAATTACCCTAACATGGTTTCTTGTAGCTATGAAGACTTGAAGACGTACAACACCTTGATCATCACTCATACCATCCCTCTCAAGTTGGATGTGAGACCTTTCTGGCAACGTCAGTGCCCTATCAATGCATTGCTAGAACCCTTCATCTGCAAGGATGTCCAGAAGTTGCTATCTGCTAGAATCATATTCCTAGTTAGACACTCCACGTGGGTGGAAAACTTGGTCCCAATTAGGAAAAATAATGGAGAAATTAGATTATGCGTAGACTTCCGCAACTTCAAAAAAGCCTCAAAAAAGGACAACTATCTAGTACCTTCATTGGATGAAGTGTTGCAGATAGTGAATAGATCTCAAATGATGTCATTCTTGGATGGATAATTGGGATACAATCAAGTGATGGTATAGTATGAAGATAGGCATAAGACAACATTCACCACCAAATGGGGAACCTTTGCATACAAAATAATGTTGTTCAGACTAATCAACACTACCGAAACCTTCCAGTGTGCCATGGATGTCGCCTTTAAGGACCTGATTGGAAAGTGCATCATCATCTATATGGATAACCTCATTGTATTTTCAAAGAAAATTATAGATCATATCTCTGATTTATGCAAGGTCTTCTAGAAGTGCAGAGAGTTTGGAATTTCCCTTAATCCAAAGAAGTGTATCTTTGGAGTTACAAAAGGAAAGCTACTTGGCCACATAATCTCAGAGAAGGGAATCTCCATAGATCCAGCATGCATTCAAGCCATTCTGAAAATTTAGCCTCCTGGCAGCAAGAAAGAGCTGAAATCTTTCTTTGGAAAGATCAACTTCATCATAAAGTTCATCATAGGCTTTGCTAAAAACGTCAAGCCGCGAAATGCTATGCTGAAGTAGGACACAAAGGTTGAATGGATGCCTGAAGCTAGGTAGGCTTTCGAAGAAATCAAGGAAATTGATGATGCACTAGTGCTAGTCAACCCAGACTACTTGAAATCATTTTACATCTATTCATTTGCTCTAGATCACACTTATGCCAACATACTAACCCAAAAGGATGATGAAGGGAGTGAACACTTGATTTCCTTCATGAGTGCTCAAATGAAAGATGTAAAGTTAAGGTATCACAATGTTGAAAAGAAAGCATACACTTTAGTCAGAGGAGTTAAGAAATTCCAACATTACATCTTGTGGAATAAGGTGTTTGCAATTGTACCTGATCCAACAGTTAAGACTTTACTAATGTGCAGAATGAACTAGGAGAAAGGAGAGCCAAATGGGTCACCTTATTACAAGAGTATGATATGGAGATTCAGCCCATGAATTTGGCCTGAGGACAAGCCCTCACATGAACAATAGCTGAAATGATAGTCGAAGTAGGACCTGAGCTCACCGTGCAGCAGTACCAATTGGAAGATGTTTCTCTTGGAGAGTGGTATGACGACATCATCTACTATCTACTAAACAAAAAGTGCCTATCCCAGATGTAGGGAGTATAAAAGTGCACTCTAAGGCTAAAGAGCAGCAACTATATGCTACACGGATCCATTTTATATAAGAGAAACCATGAGGGAATCTACCTTAGATGCCTTGGAAAAGAAGAAGCTCAAGTACTGAAGGAGTTACAGGATAAAATTGGTACTATCCATGGATCTGACCCTTCAACCGCTCACCAAATTTTGCGGGTTGGGTACTACTAGTTGATGGTGTATAAATATGCACACAACCATGTCAAAACTTGTGATGTTTGTCATACTGCTACTACCAAGAAAGAAATGTTGTTGTCCCACTACAACTGGAGGTAAGGTCGTTCACTCAATGGGGACTCAACTTTATTGGTCTAGTAAACCCACCATCCTCTACAGGCCACATGTACATTCTGACCAATTTTGATTACTGTACTAGATGGAAAAAAGCAATAGCATGTAGGAAATGCACTACTAAAGTGGTTGTTAACTTTTTAGAAAATTTTATCTTGAATCATTTTGTCTACCCTTATGCCCTCGTGTATGATAATGGCCTTGCCTTTTCCTCACTTAAGTTCACTAAAATTTTCGTCCAACTATTACCCTAAAGGAAATGGCCTAGCTGAATCAACGAACAAAAATATGATAACCATGATCAAAAAATTGCTTGACATAAACCCCAAGGATTGGCACACCCAACTGCATTTTTCCCTTTAGGCAGATCGTACATGCCATAAGGCTTCTCTGGGTGATTCCCCATTCCATCTCATCTATGGCCTGGAGCCTATCTTTCCTATCCACATAAAGATCCCCACCCTCCAGTTTCTCAACACGTGCAATGAGGATGGAGACTGTCAAGAAGCCTGTTTGGTTGAATTGTTGCACCTAGAAGAAGTCTGTGATAGAGCAATTGAATTTTTTTCCAAAAGATGGTTCAATTGCCGACCCAAAGTCAAGACCTTAAGGATTTCTAATTTAGTCCTTTTTTGGGACAAGGCCCATGAAAAGAAAGGGGGACATGATAAATTCGACAAGCTCTGGCTTGGCCCCTTTCAATTTTCAAAAATTTTAGGTGATAATTCCTTTTTCCTCAAGACACTCACTAGAGAGGATTTCCTATTGCCTATCAATGGGTAGCACCTCAAGCATTATTTCCTTACTTGAGATTTTTAAGCTCATCTTTTTATATAGTTGTATATAGGTTAGTTTAGGTTTTCTTTTGCTTTGCTGATGCACCTTTGCTTTATTTTTTCTCTCTTTCTCAACTGCTCTTGCTTGCTAAGAGTGTTCCTTTGTTCTTGATGTAGTGGTCGTGCTTGGCGTATTAGATGGATTACTCTTCTATTTACTCCATTTTGTTCTTTGCATAAATCTTCATTCATAACTATTGATTTATGACCGCTTCCCTGAAGTGGTTTCTTTATTTGAACTCTGACTTAACCTTGGGAAGAACCCTTGGTTGAATATTTTCACACTTATCTCAGATCATGCATGAAAGTACACTTTAATGTTTCTGAAGGACTATACAATAGTTGTTATGAGTTCTTGGCAAGTGAAAAGTATCAAGTCTACTCCAGTGAATACTGTGATTCCAAAACCACAGTAAGCTTTGATGCTTATGTAATTGAGCAAAAACAAAGAGTACCAAAAGAAAATATCATGGAAAAGAAAAGGAAAAAAAAAGAAAGCATTAAAACAAGCAATTGTGTGGGTGTGTGAGCAACTCTATCGGGGCTATGGATGCCCAACTGGCAATAGAACAATGTTTGTCAGGTCACAGTGACAACTCCATCGGGGCTATGGATGCCTGACTAGCAGCAGAGTAATGTCTGGGTTATTTTTGGGGTTAGACGACTTACATAGCTTGCCTTGTCTGATTAACGACTATTTATTATAGTTTCTAAAGAAAGGGAAATGAGCTCACCATGCACACACTTTAAAGATATTCCCTTGACTTGATTCAGCTAAGGATCTCGTCCTCCTTTGAGTTTCATAGTTCACTCGTGGAAACTGGCTTCTAGTCTGTGAAACCAGATATTTTGGGTTCTAAATGAACATTTACCCTTAGAATTGATCCAGGTGGATCTTCAGGACCTGAAATTGAAGTGTTCTAGTTTATCTTGGAAGCAATGCCATCACATAGAGCACTGAATTCTGAATCCGGCGCAACTTGAACGGGCGAAAAAGGAGTCCGTTTGCTCAAGTTACGCGCAGTCAAAGTTGGGTCAACCCTTTGACCAGGGGGCCGTCAGGAGGCGAAAAGTTGATGGACTCAGAATCGGCCGAAAGCGGTGTCAATTCGGAGGGCTCGTCGACACGATCACAACAAAGTTCGTTTCGTCGAATTTCGAGTCCGTATGTCTGAGATATTGCAGGTCAAAGTTTGGTCAAAGGTCGGTTAACTCTGCATTCAGGGACGAGAAAAAGGTGGAAAAATTAACTATCACCAAATTGGTCAAAGTTGGCGTCATCGCGAAGGTCTCGTCGTCACGATTCCAACGGCGTTCGTTTCGTCGAAAATGGAGCACGTACGCGAGAGTTACAGCCAGTCAAAGTTGCAGTTGACCCAGGTACCATGAGGTACGGTTGCTGACGTCAGCATGACGTCATCCTACTGATTTGGAGGACATGTCATTGTACGGATAATGACGCAGACCAATAGCGTCTTGACACGTGTCATTCCGTACTGTGATGATGTCATCATTTCCCATAGCTGCGACAGATGACGTGGACCATTCAGATGATGACACGTGTCCTTTGATGACGTGGCAGTTGACTGTGTTCTTTTGGCGAATCAATGGTTGACACAAGGCAGTGAGTTGGCAGGATTCGTGGCGGACACATTGGTAGCTGAGTCGGCGACAGCGTCGAGTCTTCGGCTAATTAGAGGATGACACGTGGCCTCTGGTTCGTGCTACACATCAGCGGACACGTCAGCATTTTCCAACCAACAGTAGCTCACCACGTAGCGTCGGACGCACCGTCGAGTCTCTCGCGCTCGGACAGAGAAAATATGGTGGCCGAAGAGATTTGAACTCTCCACCTCACAATTGCGAGCATTTTGCCAAACCGCTGCACTAAACCGCGGCCACCGAACCGAATATAACGGGTGGTTGGGTTTGTTATGAGTCAGCCGAGATTTGGTTTTTAAAGTTTGTTTCCGGCGGGGGTTGAACCCCGAACCGGCCGGGCCCTAAAATGAATAGACACCGGTGAGCCACGAAAGCTTTTCAAATATGTAAGGGGCGCGGTTTTTCTTAACCGGTTGTGAAGCCCGAATCCTAAACAAATAACCTAATAAAGGTTATTTTCAAACAAACTTAAAATCAAACCCGAATAAAATCAGAACCAATGAACAACCGAAGCCCGAGAATAACTTAAGGGACGGGCTCCAAATTAATTTGAAAGATTAAGGGGTTGTTTATTTTGATTTATATGTAAATGGGGAAGATTTTTGGAGATTTTGAAGATTTTATGGTTTCTACCATATTGGGAAAACTCCAAGTATAAAAGGAGGAAGGCTTGGAGCATTTTTCATCACTCATTAGTTGATCACTCATCCATTAGTTGATGAAGCATCCATTAGGATCATTCTTCTTTTGTTTTCTCTTTCTCTTAGTCTTTGTGAGGCTTTTTGTGAGAGAGATTCTTAGAGGGAATTAGGAGAATACTTTTGGATGTATTGATGTTCTGAGAGTTGTAATAGTCTTGTATTAGTCAAAGTTATTTTCCTTACTCTTTGTCATCTTCCAAGGGGTGTGAGTGAGAGAATTTTTGGATAACTTTGTGGAAGTCTACAAGACATTGTAAGCAGGAGGCTCGTGGAGTTTGTACTGTATTCCAGAACATATCAATAGAGTGGTCACTCGTTTGAGCTCGACCCGGAGACGTAGTCCACTCGGACGAACTCCGTAATCAAATCGGTGTTTCTTATCTCTCTCTTGATTCTATGTTTTTGAATCTTCTCTGATTAATGTTCCTGTTACTTCATTATTGATGTCTTTACACCTTTGTTCGTAATCACTCGCAACAATTGTCATAGATCCCTTCCGCTATACGGATCAAATTGGTATCAGAGCTTTGTTTGGCTAGTGTTGTAGGAGTGATTGCTAATCAGCTTGCGAGTTTGCTGCTTTTGTTAAGCTGTGTGCAAGTTGACAGGTGGACATTTGGAGTTTGGAACAAAGATGGCATCAGAAAAGGGTGAATCTTCCAAGCTGACATTGTCCCCATCCATGGTGGATGATATTGTGGCAATGAAAGGCATGGTTGAAGAACTCTACAGAGACCATCGGGAGAAGGCTGACAGGATGAAAGAGTTAGAAGAAGCCAATCAGCGCTTGCAGAGTGAGAATGCAGAACTTCAACGGTTGTTGGAGGAATCCAACATGGAGAAAGAAAGACTGCAAATGTGGTTGCAGGACATCTTAGAGGAGCAGAACAGGAGAAGCCCTCCTGTATCTGGAAGTGAACACATTTGTGGTTTTTGTCCACATTCCGAGGATAAATCATCCTCATACTCCCCGCTTACACCGCCTGATAGTACGGGAGCTTCTTCAGCGAAAAAGCCAGTGGCCAAGTTTGCTTGTGGCCATGATTGGGCTAACTCTCCTGGAGCAGTAGAGTGTGCTTACTGCCGACAGATGGAGTACCTCCAGACACTCAATCTGCCTGACACTGATAGTAATTATCTCGAAGCCTCCTCTTCAATCAAACAGAAGAAGTCAACGGAGGACAAGCAAGACTCATTTGGACACTTCGAGAAGCACACGAGGGGCATAGGATCGAAGCTACTCGGACAAATGGGCTTCAAAGGGAAAGGCTTTGGCATTTCTGAGCAAGGCATCGCCAATCCGATCGAGGCGAAGAAGCGACCACGACACCAGGGATTGGGATTCAGTGGAGAAGGACAATCCTCCAAAGCTCGGAACTTCTGCAACCACTGCGGCATCAGTGGACACTGGGAGGCAAAATGTTGGAAGCTGCATCCAGAGCTTCATCGTCAATCGAGGTCTACCAACCATCAGCAAGTTGAGGAGACGAAAGCGGAGCCGGTAGTAGCTACCACTTCTGAGGCAGTCCCAGTAGAAGTTCAACCACAGCCTGAGCAACCTGCGAAAGAGAGTTCCTTTGAACAGCTTCGTAGGAGCTGGGAACAACGCTCTTCAAACTAGTAAATCAATTTGTGTGTTGTTACATCTATTGTAGTGTGATGAATAATGCCGATAAGCTAGTTTCATTTTGTGAGCTTTGAATAAACTTGTTTGTAATAATTTTCATGAAGTTGTATTTCTCTAGAGATTGAGAATTTGTAAGGCTCTTGGAAGCCATGTTTTGTAATCTGGAAAGAGAATACTTGTAACTTCTTATTGCAAATATGTTGTTAAGTACTTGTACTTGCAGTTTATTTTTGTGCGAAGCTTCAGTTGAAGAGCACTTATTTAGACAGAGTTGTTGAGAATGGTCAACAGTGACCTTGTATGTTCTCAACTTGACGACTCGGTGATGGTCAGTTAGAGGATAAGTCTGAACTCAAACGGAGTTCTTGAAGGATTTGTCGGTGACCTTGTTGCTGGACCCGAGCTATGGTGGAGCCTTGAATCAGCTGTTCCGAAGTACAAAGGTGAAGGAATATGTCAAGCTGAGGTGCAAATCCGTGCTCGAGTAATTGAGGGAGCAACAGAAGCATGCCCGAAGAAGGCGAGAAATGCAGAATGCGAACTACCTGTAAGAAGCACTGAGGGACAGGTTTATCATCCTCAGTTTTCTCTTCTTGCTTTTGGTATTTTATGTTCCATTTTTGAACTGCATCATGAGGAGTTGTGAATTCCTGCATTGCCGAAGTGTAAGACCCCGGTAGGCAGATGTGGCAGTGTGTTCTAGTGATTCAAATCGTGGCAAGTGGCAGAATGCTGAATGCGAGATGTTTTTCAAGGAACTATACACTTTTGGAGGACCAAAAGTTCTTCAGTGGGGAGGTTTGATCCAGGTGGATCTTCAGGACCTGAAATTGAAGTGTTCTAGTTTCTCTTGGAAGCAATGCCATCACATAGAGCACTGAATTCTGAATCCGGCGCAACTTGAACGGGCGAAAAAGGAGTCCGTTTGCTCAAGTTACGCGCAGTCAAAGTTGGGTCAACCCTTTGACCAGGGGGCCGTTAGGAGGCAAAAAGTTGATGGACTCAGAATCGGCCGAAAGCGGTGTCAGTTCGGAGGGCTCGTCGACACGATCACAACAAAGTTCATTTCGTCGAATTTCGAGTCCGTATGTCCGAGATATTGCAGGTCAAAGTTTGGTCAAAGGTCGGTCAACTCTGCATTCAGGGACGAGAAAAAGGTGGAAAAATTAACTATCACCAAATTGGTCAAAGTTGGCGTCATCGCGAAGGTCTCGTCGTCATGATTCCAACGGCGTTCGTTTCGTCGAAAATGGAGCACGTACGCGAGAGTTACAGCCAGTCAAAGTTGCAGTTGACCCAGGTACCATGAGGTACGGTTGCTGACGTCAGCATGACGTCATCCTACTGATTTGGAGGACATGTCATCGTACGGATAATGACGCGGACCAATAGCGTCTTGACACGTGTCATTCCGTACTGTGATGACGTCATCATTTCCCATAGCTGCAACAGATGACGTGGACCATTCAGATGATGACACGTGTCCTTTGATGACGTGGCAGTTGACTGTGTTCTTTTGGCGAATCGATGGTTGACACAAGGCAGTGAGTTGGCAGGATTCGTGGCGGACACATTGGTAGCTGAGTCGGCGACAGCGTCGAGTCTTCGGCTAATTAGAGGATGACACGTGGCCTCTGGTTCGTGCTACACATCAGCGGACACGTCAGCATTTTCCAACCAACAGTAGCTCGCCACGTAGCGTCGGACGCACCGTCGAGTCTCTCGCGCTCGGACAGAGAAAATATGGTGGCCGAAGAGATTTGAACTCTCCACCTCACAATTGCGAGCATTTTGCCAAACCGCTGCACTAAACCACGGCCACCGAACCGAATATAACGGGTGGTTGGGTTTGTTATGAGTCAGTCGAGATTTGGTTTTTAAAGTTTGTTGCCGGCGGGGGTTGAACCCCGAACCGGCCGGGCCCTAAAATGAATAGACACCGGTGAGCCACGAAAGCTTTTCAAATATGTAAGGGGCGCGGTTTTTCTTAACCGGTTGTGAAGCCCGAATCCTAAACAAATAACCTAATAAAGGTTATTTTCAAACAAACTTAAAATCAAACCCGAATAAAATCAGAACCAATGAACAACCGAAGCCCGAGAATAACTTAAGGGACGGGCTCCAAATTAATTTGAAAGATTAAGGGGTTGTTTATTTTGATTTATATGTAAATGGGGAAGATTTTTGGAGATTTTGAAGATTTTATGGTTTCTACCATATTGGGAAAACTCCAAGTATAAAAGGAGGAAGGCTTGGAGCATTTTTCATCACTCATTAGTTGATCACTCATCCATTAGTTGATGAAGCATCCATTAGGATCATTCTTCTTTTGTTTTCTCTTTCTCTTAGTCTTTGTGAGGCTTTTTGTGAGAGAGATTCTTAGAGGGAATTAGGAGAATACTTTTGGATGTATTGATGTTCTGAGAGTTGTAATAGTCTTGTATTAGTCAAAGTTATTTTCCTTACTCTTTGTCATCTTCCAAGGGGTGTGAGTGAGAGAATTTTTGGATAACTTTGTGGAAGTCTACAAGACATTGTAAGCAGGAGGCTCGTGGAGTTTGTACTGTATTCCAGAACATATCAATAGAGTGGTCACTCGTTTGAGCTCGACCCGGAGACGTAGTCCACTTGGACGAACTCCGTAATCAAATCGGTGTTATCTTATCTCTCTCTTGATTCTATGTTTTTGAATCTTCTCTGATTAATGTTCCTGTTACTTCATTATTGATGTCTTTACACCTTTGTTCGTAATCACTCGCAACAATTGTCATAGATCCCTTCCGCTATACGGATCAAGAATGCTCGAGAGCGTTCTCCCACTAGAGTCGCCATTTGTTGTGCCTATAGCATACACACCTTGTTTAGAATGGGGACCCTCTCTTTTCACCTTCACCAGGTCACCTTTTACCTTCACCTCATTTTGTGTACCCATAATTTTGAGTTCGAGGTGGTCAAGGGACCCTAAATTCATTATCCTTAATTGACCAAAATTCACCACCCAAGAAATTTCTAAGTCCTTGGCCTTTGTGGGATTTCCTTGGTAGGTTTCCCTTAGTTTTCAAACTGGCATCCTTCATCTCCTATGGGCCTACCCTTGCAGGTTTCCCCTTTTGCGTTGTTGCCTTCTGCTCACTATTTCATTAGTGGCCAACCCAGGACATCCGCCCGCATGGAAGGCCCTGCATGTTCTATCGTCGTCCTCTTTTCTCCACCCGTCAAATGGAAATGTCTGGGGTTCCTTCTGCCTCATGAGTTCTACCATTCCCCCTGCCACCCTTTTTGAATCTTGTGCCTAGCTACCCCGCCAGCTACCATACGAGCATTGAATATGGATCATAAATGTGTTTTTTCCTATAAATAAATGAATTGACCTGTCATTTTTAGCCTGCACCAGTTAGAATTTGTTAGATAGAAATGGCCATCACTTCCTTCACGCCTGCATTACCTCTCAATAAATCAAAGTTCAGCACTAATTGAGATTCATTATGCCTCCCAGGTATGTCTGTCGTTGTTAACCTAGAAAATGTCTTTTGAGTTGAATTTTCTAAAATAGTCAAAAATCTTAAGGCGAACATCAAAAATATTTTGGGAAGCCAATTAAACACAAAATTCCGCACAAACCCACTTTAACAATATTTTGAAATTCATTCAAACTCGACCTTTAAGGGAAACACGAAACTTGGCCCCACCACTGTTGTTCTTCACAGGGTGTTCAAACCCTAGTGGCCCACATCCTCATCATTGTTGCCTAGAAAAGTTTAAACTTAAAACAAAAATCTAAGCCTTAAAGTCTTGGCGGGTCCACCTTTGTAGGCTAACGTTGTCCTTCTGCCACCCTGGTAAAAGCCTAAGACATCGAACACAAATGGAAAACTTAAGATCTAAGAACCTTGGGGAGTCCGCTTTTGCAGGCCGCCACATGTGGGAAACACCTAGCTTGCCACTATTCTTAAATGACTGACCTTTCCCAGCACCCCACATTGTGGGTTCTATCGGAGCCATCTTTGTTGAGTGTTAAAGTGGCTAAGTCTTCCTCTGTGAGCCACTTACTATGGGTCGCTCTTCGCTCTTCACCGTTGTTTCAAACACCCTCATCAGTGGCAAGGCCCTTGCCTCATTTTTCCTTGTGGACCATACATTTCCCTACGTTGCCTCGAGCTTTTGGAAGAAAAACATTAAGACTTTCCTTGTGGGCCGGACATTGCAAGGGTCCATCTACAGACTGCCCCACCCTCATCATTGAGGCTATGCAGTTGAGGACCCTCATCTTCCCATATTTTGGACTCCAACCCCTGCATTTCCCTTTGAGCCTTTAACATGAAAATGACCAAGTTCAAATGTGTTGTAGGCCTTTCCTTGTAGGCCACAGTCCGCAGCCCACCATCATTTGGTTTCCATTCACAAATGGCCACATCTCCCCTTCTACCCATATTATAGAGCCTAAACTCTCTTGCACTATCTGAGTTCCTTCAAATGAGATGTTCAGTTCCAAGGTCTCTTGTGGACCCGCCAATGCAGGCCACCTCCTGCGAACTGTCGCCTCATTACTATCGGTCCCAAATGACCATCTCCTAGTAGCTTTCTGCCAGTCCCCACCCACAAAATTCAAAATGATCAAACTAGAAGGGGTCAAGCCAGACTTCCCTAATTGCTTGTGGTCCTCGTATTGTGGGATTCTTCTTGCGGTTTTTTCCTCCTAACCATCGTTTCTCAACAACAGAGCTCCAAGCATCCATGATGCCTCTGGCTTCTGCACTCCTTGAACCTGCACGAGCAAAGCAACCAATTGAATGCCTCTAAAGACTTCATATTTGATTTCCTAGTGTGCCAAATGTCTTGTTGAAGATCTCATCCCCCCAAACCTAGGTGCAGAACTTGGAGTGTGGGTGGCCCTTTCCGGGCCACCATGACCCCAACATCATTTTGCTTTTGACTACTCCTGTCGACTTCCAGCCCTGGGATACCCACATCCCTAGGCTCACACCCTTTAATATGACCCAAATGAGCCTCGAACGATGAATGTTAATGAACTTTATTATCATTTGAAGATGAATTATTGATCTAACCCTCATTTTTCAGGATTTAACTAATGCTTCCCTAATTTTTTTTATGTGAATATGCTTACTGCATCGTTGTTTGTAGGAGTCATGGAATCTATTTCAGGTACATCACAAAATACTGCAGAGAAAGAGAAGGGAAAGAAACTTGCAAAAGTACCAAGGAGGAAATAAGAGAAGGATCAAATGATGTATCAGTTCCATGGGGTGGAAATCACCTCCAAAGTCACCTCTATCTAGGATTCAGTATCAAACACCAACCTGGGGCATGTAGATATTGATGAGTTCAGATGAAGGGTCATGATCAACCCTACAACTGAGATTGCCTAAAAAATCTAAAAGAGTGGCCTCACCAAAGTAGCCAACTTCCCACCAACACTTGTAGCCCTAGAGCTAGTAATGGTATGCAAAGAGTGCTACCATAGTGATAGAAGAAAGATTGTAGATCATGATGGTAGGGTTTTTGTGGATCTGTTTGCTTGGTCCATAGGGAAAACATTCCACATCCCTACATTTGACCCCATGGAGGAAACAAAGAAGGGATATGCTGAGAACATGTGGAAAGAAAACTCTCTAGGGTCTAAGAAATTGATCAACCAACATTGGTTGAAGGAAAAAGGGGTACTGCCACTAAGGTGCCATAGGAGCTATTCCAGAGCAATTTATATGAAGAACACCATGATCTAGTCACCCTATTGAGTAGAGTAATGGGCATCCCCACTACTACCTTCTTTCAAGAAGTGGATATTCTATTTCATTGAGGAGATCATCTATGGAAAAACAAAGTTCCATTGGGCCAAGTTCATTAGTGACAACATCCATGAACAACTCATGGCTATAAAGAAAACATCTTAGTTATACATGACATCCTACTTGGTATATCTACTAGCAGAGGCGTTCCCATACAAGGGCCTCTTTGTTGCACAAAACTCGAATCTAGGGAGAGAACTCAAGTTATATGATCACTATCCATAACTACAGTACAAAAAATTTAAGAGAGAATATCAGAGGATGAATGATGCCCTCATAGGGCATATTATCATACTCCTTGGGGGAGATTTTGAGAGAAGAGTCTTGCATAGTGCCTGAGTATTCATCCAAATATTCAGGTACCTATTCATCCAATTCCTAAAATTCACATATATCAGAATAGAGGGTTTCGCTAAAAGGCCCTATAAGATGCCCCGCTACCCCAATGACTGGATGATTATATTGGAGGCCTCCCAACAACTACAAAATTCCCATACTCTACTAAGTGATAGACACCGAGTAGGGATCCCATATCCCCTCAATTTCAGGCAAGGAATGTATGCCATCCCCACTACCTAGTGCACAAAGTGTTTAGAAAAGGAAATAGTTGAATACCATTTGGACCTCCACACAACCTGGCTAAGAATGGACCTGTAGGGGAAACTGAAGAAGCAAATTGGAAAATAGTATGCTCATCTCCCGCATATTGAATATTTTTGGTCCAACTGCAAGGATGATTAGGAGCTGCAAATGAGGCACTATATGCAGATGAGAACCCAATTTGTGCGGTCAATAAACTTGTTCCTAGTACCCGATCAAATTGTGGAAGAGGAGGACACCATTCTTGAGGAGATATTTGATGTTGTGGCCAACTTTCCACTTACATTGATAGATTGGGATGAAGCAGAGGTTAATGACCTTGATATTGTAACAAGGATAGTGGAAAAAAGAACAAGGAAGTGGGTAGATGCTCAAATTTCCCAGCTCAAATTGCAAGGAGTTGAGTCTACATATGGTGAGCTCAAGGATGAGATTAAAAGTGAAACAAATATTGGAGCAGCTACTACCCCAACAAAAGAAGCACCTAAATCCCCTCCCACGACAAGATTAAGGAAAAGAATGGATGTGTCTGAACACCAACCCAAGCATAAATTCTACACATGGAAGACCATAGAGGGAGAATCCTCAAAGAAGGAAAATAAATTAGGAGGATTCAGTGAAATGCCAACTATTGAAGAAGATTCACAACTTGAAGGAGAAGAAGAGGCTGAGCACCCACAATCACCACCTGCTACCTCTGCTCCCACCATTACCACTACCATTGCCACTCCTCCACCTCCTGCCTCTCAGGCGCTACCTATTTCCTCTCTGCCAATGAGGAAAAGTCACACTCTTTAGAGGAAGATACTAAAGCCAAAGGGTAGAATGAGCATAAATGTGGATAAGGTGGAGACCGATGAGGAAAAGTCACACTCTTTAGAGGAAGATACTGAAGCCCTCAATGCCACATACATCATAGAGACATCAGATCAGGAGCTTTAAGAAGAGCTATCCCAACAGCTCAAGGATATAGGAGAAGAGGTTGAATGGGAGAAGCAGCCTTCTAAAGAAAAAGAGGAAAGTGATGTCAACATGGAGGTAATCGAAGAGCCTCCACTGGTCGGAAAAGACAAGGGAATTATCCAAGAAGAAGAGGTACCTCCTGAAGGGGAGAAAGAAGAGAAAAAAGAAGAAAAGGAAGAAGATGCTATGAAAAAGATCCTCGAGCCTAAGATTCATGCAAAGCTTGAATGGGAAGAAGAAAGAGTGCCTCAGAAGGAAAGTGTCGCTAAGGAGAACATAGCCACCACTGAGTTAGAAAGGGAAAGGACTATACATATTGAGAACTCAAATGAAGAAGAGGAAAGAATAGAACAAGAAGCCCCAGGCCATGAGGGGCAATAGCTTTAGCATGTGCAAAGAGAGGAAGGTAATCATGAATCACCAATAGGGGAAGCTCAGATACCTGATTGGTTAGAGAAGCAATTGCTAAAGAAAACCCCTACTCTCATTGATCCAAAGACCTGACTCGAGGCTATACTGGCAAGAGTGAAAATGAAGATGAGAAAAGAGAAGAAGCCAAGAGTCTGCTCCCACATCACAGTTGATTCATCTAGATCAGAGACAATGTAGATTGCTACCTCAGTGACAGACAAAGGTGAGAGGGTCAGCTATAACATTTACACCATCAACTTGGGCCCCGCAACAAGAGAGAAAAAAAATGATGAGTTCTAGGGGTTAGTGGCTATGATTATGCAACAAATGAACAAGGATCAGTCCTCTAATGAGGAGCTCAAAGCACAGGTGGTGGATCTCACCACATATATTTAGCAATGGACATCATTAGAGAAAGAAACCCCAACAACATCTTATGTGGCCCCGCTTCTCTCCCAGTAAGAACTCGCCAGGATGGAGAAGGTGAAGAATTGGACCAAGGCTACTAAAAATTAGTTCCAATGAGTGCTTTATAATGGTGACATGGGCATAGGACACGCTGGCCAAATGACCAAAAAATTTTGAGATGTGCAAAATCAACTAGAGAGCATAGAAAAGATATGTCATGGGTTCACCGAGCTATATAGGATCACCTATCCTAAGCTCGAGGCTATTGTCAACATGCCTGAGAAGACATGGGAAAATAAGTTGGAGCTTACAAAGGATAATCACTGGATGGTGGAGACATGGAAAATGGGCCTAGATCATAGGAGGGATGTACAAGAAAGAGTGTTGCATTAGGTTGAGCTCGAAATCGAATGGGTCGTAGAACATGGGACAGATAGTGAAGACTACCTCAAGCTAATGAATAATTATGATATGCCTACCTTGGAGCTAGATCTAGAGAAAATTATGCCATTCTTCCATAAAAAGGTGGAGCAAGGGGCAATAGATGTATTAACATCAGATTTCATGGACTTTGTTGTGAGGGCCTTCACTTGGTCCAAACAAGTAATCAAAGCCACACAAAGATGCACAAATAACTGGGAGAAAATCATTGGAAGATTCAAGAGGTTGACCTTCCAAGTTCTTCAATCTAACATCATCGAATGGGATGAGCTTCAGGAATTGATTGGGAAATTTGTGGAGTATGCCACCCTTCAGAAAAGTGAAGGAAAACTAGTGATTGATGATGAGTTTCTGATAGTATAAGCTGGAAAAAGAAGGTAGTCACTAGAAGACAAAACAACTATAGTGTCAGAGCCACTAGAGGACGAAATAGGAATGAAACAAAAATGTATTTTATATTAATATATTTTGGGGGTAGGTGAAACCCTAATGTAAAATGAATCTTGGCCACAAAATGAAAGTAAATCCTGGCCATTCATTTCACTTTTGGAAAACTATAAATAGGGGTCTCCTCTCATTTTCAAAGGGAGAGTTGAGTTGTTGTAAAGACATGTTGCAAAAATTTCAATAAAATTTCATTGTTTTGGTGGATTCTTTTGTTTCTCACATGTTACATGATTCATCTTCTCAAAGTTGATAGATTTACATAGATTTGGTTTGCTATTCTAAGTGATTTAAGTAGCTTTAGTAGTATAGTGCATGTTGTTCATTGATATTGAAGAATTTTATTGTGTTGATGCCTTCCATGTTCATGTTTTTTGTTGTTTGTTGATGATGAACAATAGTGTAAAGCTAGTTTGAACATTAATTTATTTTTGCACTTAAAATTCTTCTTTTATTCATGCTTTATGGTGAATGAATAGCTAAAAATGTGTAAACCTTAGAAGATAGCACTAGTTTCATGAGGTTGTATGTTGTTTGGTTAAGTGGAACATAGTCTTAGGAAGGTTGTCCACTATAGCATCCTCCATTGTCACTATTCATCATACTTGTAGGCCTAGGAACTCTTACCTCCCTTTTCCCTTTTGACCTTTCTTTGAAATAAATTTTAGGAAAAGTTTAGCATCATTGTAAAGCCAAATTTGATGTTAAACATGGAGTTTTAGACTATTGTTTTGAACCTACAACAATTACACCTCACTTTTAGAATCTCATAAACTCCATTTGAAGACCCAATTCCCTTCCAACTTAGCAAATTGTCCATGCCCCTTGTGATTACCAGCAAATCAAATCAATCCACTAAGTTGTTTTTGCAAGTCATGACCTAACACTCAAGAGACCTTGGGGTAATTTTT
Source organism: Sequoia sempervirens (assembly GCA_007258455.2). Taxonomy (NCBI): domain Eukaryota; kingdom Viridiplantae; phylum Streptophyta; class Pinopsida; order Cupressales; family Cupressaceae; genus Sequoia; species Sequoia sempervirens. The sequence continues at coordinate 44,877 of VDFB02320386.1, read as the reverse complement.
TGCAACTTGTTTGTAGGAAGTTGTCTTTCAAGAGAGGAAGTGCACTTGTGTATTGCCTTTGTTGAGAAAAAAACACCCATCAAGAACTCTGAATGGGGGTTGACATCTAGTGAGAGACTATCAGGACAACCCATTGGAGAGATTTCATAATCCAATGATAACCTATAATGAATTAGGGGGGATGGGTAGATTTCACATTAAACAAGATAATGGATGCCTCACCCATGCCTGTAGTGCTCGTTTAGGCTAAGGATGGATTGAGAAGGCCTGGTTGGCAAGATCAACTTCCTTGTTCTCATGAAAGGAATGTTGGTTTTGCATGTGTCACCCTATGGGTCCGACATCTAGTGAGAGACTGTCAGGACAACCATAGATGGGGGTCGGTGTCTAGTGAGAGACTGTCAGGGCAACCCTTGCTAGGACCGTGGGATGACACTCTTCCCTATTGCAATCTATAGCATCCCCTAGTTATGTATTTTCCTTCTATTGTGTGAGTGCCTCTAGAAGTGAAGTTAGTGTTGGAAGTGATGTATGTGTTGTATGTGTTGTTAATGTTGTTGCAATATTGTTTTGGAGTCATGGTTAGCCCTTAGTTATGTTAACCTATTGTCTTCTTGATTGTTGTTTGTATGTAGTGGGACCTTGTGTTATCTCCTAGCATGGGGGTGGATGTTAGGGTTCCACATGGTCAGGAGGTTGGTGCTTTTTCCTCCATTGGGTTTCCTTGCTGCTTATTTGTGTGCATGGAGGTTGTACCTCGTGTAGCGGATTCGATTTCATGTTCCAGTTCGAGAAGATAGTCTTTTATGTATATGTGATAGATTGTATCCCAGTTGTACCATTTATTGTAATATGATGTATTCTTCCCACATGTTCTTAGGGAAGCATTATTGTAAATGATGTAACGATGTAATAGATGTTGATGTACTCTCTCTTGTAATGGATAATGTAAATGATGTATTTTGTATATGTCAGTTATTTAGAAATGATCTTTCATGTTGTTAAACAAATGACATGTTATGGAAATGTATATTGTAGAATCATTTAATGTGGTGGATTAAAATGAACTATTGATTGTTAGATAAATCATGATTAATGAAATGATTCTAGTTATCCTGATTAATAGATATGCGAGTAGCATTGTCAAGGAACCTTAGAAGACATGGGATTAGATTTTATGTTATGTTACAATATGCAATTTCACTATTATTTCTTGTAAAAAAATTGTTCTATTATTGTGCTATAGTTGTGTCGTTCTGTATAGTTCCTTGGCGAGATGTTACATTGGGTGTGTTCACCATCTCATACAAATCTGATTTCATCTTTTGAACATTCTTCTCAATGTCTTTCTTCTTCTTTTCTAGATTCACTTGATTGGATTTTTCTAAATATGTACCAAATCTATCCACAAATGGTTCTCTTTGTTTGATCAACATAACTTCTATAAATCTAGTAAGCTCTGGAACCCAAACTTTTAAGTGTTCAACTACTTCCATAAAGCAGTAATCTTTGCTAACCATGAAGGTTATATCATTCTTATACTTTTTTACTACACTTTTCTAAATTTTGTACCTTTCATGCATTCTACCCTGAAATCTCTTAAAGAAACTCCACAAAATAGATTTTTGGGTTGCTAGGTTTCCTAACCTTCTCAAATGATGTCTTATTTGAATAGAAAGTGGAATATTATCTAGCCATACAATTTTATTTTCTCTAGGAACTTCTCTATGAAAGTAAAATAACAAATAGATAACTAGGGTACCATATCAGAAGGGGTACCTTGATTATTTTATCTTCTATAGATTCTCCTTTAATTGTTGTCTTAGGAGCTCACAAAAATCAATTTATTCACCTTTCTTCACCATCTAGTGAGTTGTATGGATTGTGGTGGCCAATATAAAGTTTTCTTTGTATATAATTTTTCTTACCCAATCAGCATATATGCATACTTCATCACAAGATCATCTATATCATTCACTATTAGAGCCTATTTGTCAAACTTCACTCTGGTGATCTCGATTAACAAATCATTTTTCATGACCTCATTTCCAAAAATGGTCCATTAGAGCACAACTCTATAATTATCCTAATAGCTTTGTTTTTTATCATGTGTGACATATCCAACCACATGAATTTGTCATGAATTCGACTCAACATATATTTAACCTACTCATCCTCATAGAAGAAATTGAGAAATTTATTCAATACATCCAATTTATTCTCTGTTAAGCTCTCATATTCAGGTAATTTTAGTTCAAATTCATGTCCATTCAACACATTCACCCACTATTCCACCATTTTTAGATGATCATACTCTTCCAGTTTAGTTTTAATGTGCATCTGCACATCCTTTGTGTTTGAAAATGCACCTTCAAGATCTAATTCCATATATTTGAATGGGTTCTTCTCAAATTTAGGTCTTGTTCAATTTAGAACATCAATTACTGGAGGAGTAAACATCTTAAATCTTTAGAGAAATAGGGTTTAAAAGAAAGGACTAATAAATACATTTGGAGTTTGTCAGTAGGGTTTCAAACAACACTTTGGAATTGCTTCAAATCACCTTTTCTCTACTCTCCACTTCAATTTCTCAGTTACAAATGAATTTAAAATATGAAAAATTAGATAGAAATTATTTTCCAAGGACCTAATATACATTTATTATAGTAGATAAAGTTAGGTAATTTTTTTTGGAAAACTTTCACTATATCATCAGAGGCACCTTCAATCACTTTGCAAATATTTGCAATAATATATTTCACACCAAAGATACCATCAATAGATAAACCATGTCAAACTACACATTTACCAATGTGCTAAAGGCATCAACACCACATCTTTGGTGGGGGCATTGAATTTTTTTGTTAAAACTCGCCCTAAGCAAAAGCTCTTTATATAGTTTCCAAAGGAAACATCTGCACCAAGGGCTAGCACATACTCACTCTTCACCTCATTCTCTTGCATTTTCTTCCATCTCTTGTACATTTCCTTCATCACAACCAGATCAACCTTATTTACTAGATCAATCTTCTTGTGTGAAATAAAGGGTTTCACATTATTACTTATGTAAAACTTAGCTAAGTGTCCTAGTTTATTGCATTTATGACATATGAAACCATTTTTATGAATATACTTACTTCTTGCCATTTTAGATCTATGTTCAAAATCCTTATGCTTAAATCCATTGCATGTATAATAGTAGCCATTGAAAGATTGAAACATCATACCATTATTGTAACCATTCATCATTTGACTTTTGTAGTCACTAGCTTTATGACCAAATCTATTACATGTAAAACACTAATTGGGAAAGGAGTGAACATTTTGATTCATTCTACTTCTAAATTCTACAGCCCTATTTCCAAATTTATTGCAAGAGTAATAGTAACCATTAAAGGATAAATACCTTTGTGCAACAGGTTGTCTGATAGGAGATCTTTTAAAATATTTCTTTTGGTTCCAAACCTATTTAACATTCTTATTTTCACCATTGTTTGAATTCTAATTCTCCTTTCAACTTTCTCCTTTTTCAATCCCTAATCCTTCTTTTCCCTTAGAAGCCTTTTGATTTGCAATCATTTTATCAAGCAAGGTGCAGATCTTCTTGAATTTATGTTCTTGAATATTTTATTTCTCTAGGTCTAATCTCAAAGTTGCAATCTCTTGTTCAAGCTTTGACAATTCTTTATATTTGTCTTTCAATTTGGAATTTAGGAAGTATTCAACTCTTTTTCCTTCTTCAACTTGCACTTTCAGACTGGTGTTTGTCTCATTTTATTGCTTGAGCTGCTCATTTATTTCTTTGAATATCTATTTAGCTTTCTTGAGTTATTCTCTCAAATTTTTGATACACTCATCTGCATCCTTAATATTTTCTTTCAATTCTTTGTTCTCACATTCTAATTTATCCAGATCATCGATAGTTGATTTGAGTTCTCCTTCCATATCAACTTCACAATCTTCTTTAGTAAACCCTTTAGGGATAATCTATTTCAGAGGGATAGGATACTTCCTTGTAGCCATGTTTTCAACCTCCAAGGTCTACCTCAGCAATAAATCCAATAGAAGGAACCAAAATTTGATACCAATTACTAAACACCCAAAATACTGAGAGTTCATCAATTTAACTATCCATTCAAGGAATCACATTAAACTTGCATTAATAGAAAGGGACATATAAATCATGCATCACATCGAAGAACATAAGAACACCATATTTATGTGGAGAACCCTTGAAAGGGAAAAACCACAATGAGGATTAGCTCACAATTTATTATAATTGGTTATAATAAAGATTACAGAATTGTGGACTCACTCTCTAGAAAGAAAGAATGACTCACTATAAGTGGATCACTACTAAGGGCTCACTACCTAGAATATAAAAAGATAGAGGAAAGGGTAGCTCACTACCAAAATGAACTACTAATAATGAATCTACAACATGCTGAAGATACAGTTCCAATTAATCTCTAAAATCTAACTTAACCCAGTTCATACTTCGCCATAACACCTTTCACACTTCACACTACATTAGATTTCACATACACACTACTCTCACACTTATCTCATCAATTTCACAATGAATCAACCTTGCATATATACTGCAACCAACCAAAACATCAATTATGTTGGCTTAATTGAATGAACGGTGTACCACATAACTATCAACTTAAAACTTTAACACACACACCTTCCAAAATAGGTTGGAATGACCTATAATCACTCCCATAAAATCATTTCTTACATACTTCAACTCCATGTGACCCCAAAATCCTTAGGTCAACACCACATAGAAAAATTGGTGAAGTAACAACTAAATGAACCAATTGTTCATTCACAACTCAACATGTAGACCACTAAAACACTTTCCACTTAGAGCACACATACTTTTGACATCTATAAACACTTCCTCAAAATTTCAAAGCATAATATTCATCCATGGTGGAATGTGAAGCATTCCTATATGCACTTTGTACTAGTAACACTGTCATTACAAAGTTATTACTCTATCAACATTATCTTCAACTGTCGAAGACATACAACCTTGAAACTTTGGATCTAAATACCTTCAATACACATAATCAACACCTCAAAACCACATAATATATTGCATATCGGAGCAATGCAGACCACAAAAGTGGTTCAATGTAACACTAAAATTGTACTCTAAGACTTAGCCAATTATCCACACCATTTGATCTTCCCCAAACCAACAATTCTACATTATTAAAATGGGTTTTCATTAATGACAACACAATATACCATCCATGCACCATCATGCTCATGTTGCCAACATACACTATTTATTTATTTATTATATATATAATTATCTTTTTGTATTTCAATTAAATACAAGTATGTTCATTTTGTTACACTAACAATAGTTTGGATGTAATTTTTTTTATTTCCTTAAGTACTACCCTATTAATTTTTCTAGAAGTAATTATTGAATCCTCCAATAAAAAAAAATAACATGAATTCATCTTTTACATTTTCTACAAGTCAAGTATAACACATTGATATGCAAATTATAACTATATTCACAAGACATACCAAGGTTCTTAAACTTTATGTCTCACAAGATATACATGCATACTCTTTGAGAACCATAGGTTGAAAAATACCAAAATAATCCTCCTTACTTAAGATGTTTACATAAAAATAAATATAAAAAAAGTAAAGAAATGTTGGCCAACGGGCTCTCCACCAACTGTAGGATTGAAATTCAATCCATCCCCAAGCTAGGGTCGTATAGCTCTTTCACAAAACACTTTACACATAAGTTTCACAAAAAATATGCACCACATTAAACTCACATTACTAAACTTGGAGCATTAAAACCATTTCATTAACATCATATTATTCCTTCACCTAAAAAATATATAGGGTTACTTATGTTTAAATTTTGACAAGGTGGGTACTCATACCCAAGAATAAACTCAAACATAAATCACAAAAAAGGAAATAAATATTCACCGTCCATTTTCACATAAATTTCATAGCCATAGAAAAACATCTGAAACATTCTATCACACATCGACACAAAAAGATCAACAAAAGGGTTTGGTCTCAACCATTAGAATTATTATCCAAGTTGAAGAAGACTCTCCAATCCCTCTCTTCCATCTTTCCTTCCTTTACCTTCTTCTCTTTCTTCCTCCAACTTGAATTTTCCTCGTAAATGAAAAACAAAAAGAAAATCAAGAACCATCCAAAAGGAAAAATCCCCATCTCCACTCAAGGAGAAAGAATAAATAGAAGGGAAAAATAAACCACCTCTCCTTATCCACGTAAACTACCCAACCAACTCCAATTTTTACCACTTTTAAGAGTGGGAAATAAAAATGGGGTATAAACCCCCTCATAAAGTGTTTTATGATAAAAATTAACTTTTTAACCTATAGATCCCACACCTAGGAAACTTTCTAAACCATAATATGAAATTTATACCTTATAAAAGTGCATAAAATCACAAAAGATTAAAACTCACTCAAGAAAACATTCAAAAGACAATTAAATAAATTTTCACATTGACACAAAATTCACATAATACCAACAAAACTTATTTCACAACATGGGAAAAAAAGACATTAATACTCCATACAAGTCTAGGTCCCTTGTTACATTGAGAAGATACACAAGTAGCTATGTGACCCCAACTACCATTGGCGACATTCACTCAGCAAAAAGGTGTCAATATATCATATAAATAATAATATTCAAAGAAACTATTAAATTAACACTTCAAAAACAAATATTATTTTCCAAAATTTCTTATTTAAAATAATCATCTAGGAAATCATACCTAGAAATGTTTTAAATCAATAACCATCATAAGTAAACATTAACATATCAAATATCATGCTCTAATCTCCTACTCTAAATTTTGAACTCTCTATATGCATGGTGGATGTTCCCTTGGGGGTACCCCATGGTCCTCCTCCCCTATCCCTTCCTAACTCAAATCTACACCCCACACATGATTCTCCACTTTCCTCGGGGGTCCCTCCTCCTTTAGAGGGTACTATTCAATAACCCATGATTCTTTCCAATATGGGGCCCATGAGCTAGAAGACTGTGCTTATCAAATCTCCTCAAAGTCCCTATTTTATAGCTGAAGGTGATCATTGTTGGCCAATGATTTCATAATTTGACTCTGGAACTAAAATTTCTCTCCTAGACTCTACTATTGATAGAATTTCTTTGTCAATCGAAAACACTTTTGGAGGAAAAAATTTCTCATTTTGTTCATCCATCTATATGGTTTTTTCTTAGATAAAAGCAAAATTGTATTTGAAAGGTAGTGTGGATGTTAGTGCCATGACTAGAGGGTTGTTTCTCTTGAATTTCACTTCACCTAAGGATCTACTTCTGACACTCTGCTATAGTTTGTGGTATATGGTAAACATAGCATATCTCTTTGTTATTGGAAGCCTAGCTTCGACCTTGCCATGTATCTCAATAAATATACCCTAGTTTAGATGTATCTATCGGGCTTGCTGATAGAATATTGGGATGAATTAGTTTTCCAATGCATTGGAGACTCAATTAGCCACTTCATAACTATTGAAATCATTACCATAATGAGGTCTAAGTTAGTGTTTCCCCATTTTTGTATCAATATAGATATTAATAAAACTCTTCCTAACTCTATGACTCTTGGGTCCAGGTTTGGGATATGGTCTCAGTAAGTTTGCTATGAGAATGCCATTGTTTGTTACCATAAATTCTCCAAACCTGGGCACATCATCTCTAACTATAAGTCCTTAGTTAGGAGCAAGAAAAATCCCAAAGATCCTATTGTTCCTTAGGGGGATCTCACTAATAACTACCCATTCAAATTTTATATATTAAATATCCTTAAGTCCCCTCCAAAAAGCTAGGCCCAAAGGTGGTCAAGGCTAGACATATCCTCTAGCTGCTCCTATCACACTTGTGTCCTTTTTGGACCACCCAAATGAAGATCTATCTATAAATTATATTCATATTATGGGGTCCCCTAGTGCCCCTATTGCCCTGGGTAGTAAGGATGCACAGATGCCCACTATAGAATTGTGTGGGTGCAAATCATAGACATCTAGATGAGATAAATGTAATTGAAATTAGAATCTAATCTATAATCAAGAACACAAATATAACATCTATTCCTACAATTACAAAATGTACAATTTAGAATACTGAATTCAAGAACATGAAAATGAAATACATAAAAAATTGAATTCAATAATAAAACTATTACATATCTCGTATTGGAGTATATTTGTGAGGATGTGTTTGATCATATCACTGCGAAGCCTCCATAGTTCATGTGAAATTTTTTGAAGAATGATGCATGTATGGTTGATTAAAGATATGTTGAAGCTCTATCAATGGTGTTTTGGCATTACTTCATTGTCTAGATAGGTTGATTATCTGATCCCTTTTTTGTGAGGAAAGAGGTTTGTTATATAGAAATTGTGATTTGAAATGGATGATTAGGATCGTGTTGTAGAATATCTTGATCAACGGTCAAAAGGTGTTGAGAGGATTTAGACATGAATAATCTATGCAAAATAGATGACACAATTTGTGTGATTAAATAAATAGATTGAATTAATTAGTGGGATTGAGGAATAGATTGAAATAATCAGTGAGATTGAGGAATAGATTGATCAGTCAGGAATAGATTTATCAGTCAGGGAATCATAATTTGTTCAATCAGAAATAGATTGATCTGTTAGGATTAGATTGAGAAATCAGGGGATCGCAATTTACTCAATCAAGAAAGTGGTTGAGAATGATTAATTAATTGATTTAATTCATTCATTCATTTTGGAGTTGAATGTGCAAATCAAGTTTGACTTTTGTAAATAAAGTTGCATTAGTTTGATTTTATTTTTTATGATGATTTAAATAGTTTGATTTAATCATCCAAATTTGGAGGGGAAGTGATTGAATTATTATGATTTGATAATTTAATCGACTTAGGGGAATAAAGTGGATTAGCGACATAATTAAATTATTGGTGTTATTTAACTAATCAAGAGGAAGAACGTTAGATTAGGACTTTATTAAATAAATGTAATTTATTTAATTGGTCAAAATTGATGAAACGTGAATTAATTAAATGTCATTTTATTTAATTAATAGTAGAAATAGAGTTTTCAAAACTTTATTAAATAAATGGAATTTATTTAATTTGTTGAAAATGATGAAAAAGTGAATTAATTAAATAATGTTGTATTATTCAATTAATAGGGGAAATAGGGTTTTGATGCAATTGATGTGAAATGAAGTGATGTTTGATGATAATGATACTCATGATGTGAAAATGTTGTTTAGTATGTGTGATAAGTGTTAGGTCAATTTTACATGGCTACATTTTTCCCCTCTTTGAGACAAAGTATTGGTTGCTTTGTTTTGAAGATTTTGATGTTAAGATCAAGTTTTTGAAAAAAAATTACACCTCATTGTGTCCCGACGTTCAGCGAAATGATGGTAGGACTTTGTGCTGCCCCCTTGAGAGTTTGGCTGAAAATTTCAATTTTGAGGTCAGGCTCATGACACTATTCTATTTCAGTTTAGATGTGTTTAAGACAAAAAATTAGGTCTATAGGTCCCTCATTGCTCATTTTGATATTCCCAGGAAGTCCTAATTTGAATGTAGAAAGGTTCCCTAATTAAAAAATTAGGGTTTCCCAGGTAAAAAATAGGGTTTTTGAGGGTTAATATAGGTAATTAGGGTTCTAATTGCCTCATTTGTGCTTTGATCCTATAGCAAGTTCTTGTCTTTGGATTTATCATTCTATTAGTTGTCAAGGAGTAATGCCTAAGATTCAAGGCACCCCGCATCGTTCGGATCTGGTTTGAGAGTTTGGATGGGCCACAGGCGTTGGTGGCCTGATATGTATCCTCTCACTTCTCATTTTTGTTTGCTCATGTTCTCGTAATTCATGTACAAAGTTCATAATGCCCACTCAATTTAATATTGAATTAGTCAAAAATAATGAAAAAAATAATAATAATAAAAAGGAGGAATTTTTTTCAAATATTAACTTATAGATTTCAATAATTTGGAAAGTAGTTTATACAAATCAATGCATTTGCAAATATAATATATAACATTTTTATGCAATTCTTCACTTTCACATATTTAAATAGCAACAACAAACATGGCGTAGGAATGGTCGTCACATATTGATACACATATCCAAATTGACAAACTGGGTAGTGCTAATTTTTTGGATATGTTTTTCATAACTAAAGGGCACACCTTATATCAAAATTTCAAAAAAACCAAGTTCATACAAATAAAGTTATTTATGACGCAATAGACTGTTTTATCATAGATGAAATGGTAGGAAATAGACGGTCACTAAACATTACATATCTCCATAATGACACACTGGGTATGACTGATTTTCGGATATGTTTGAAATACTCAAGTGACACACCTTATCTCAAAATTTTAGAGAAACCTAGTTTGTAGAATTAAATTTATGGCCAACATAAAATACTAGGGTTTAGAATCTTTAGACTGATTAGAGATAGGTTTTAAGAAAGTGATTTTCAAAGCTTGCATATAATAGAAATCAATTGCATACAATACAAATCATCAAAATATTGAATAATTGAAATCAAACTGTAAATATATTTGTATTTAATTGTTATAAAAATTATCTTACAACTCTCCACCTAGCCACCCCCTGAGCTCAACACTAGCTCACATAGAGCTGCAATTTGTCAATAAGCTCACACAGAGCATGACTCACATAGAGAAAGTAATGGCTCGCATAGAGCAAATAATGACTCACAAAGAGCAAGGCTCGCATAGAGTAAATAATGGCTCACACAGAGAAAGGTTCACATAAAGCAAATAATGGCTCACACAGAGCAAATAATTTTAGTATCATAATAAATCATTGAATTTCATTATTAATCTGAGAAAAAAATCAACATAAACAACAAATTTTCTTACCCTTTTCTTCAAATTTGAATCCCTATTCTTTGCAACTTCTTTCAGCCTCTTTTCTCTAGCTCTCCTTCCTTTTCCAAGAATCTATTTTCTCAATATTTCTAGCACTTTCCTCCTTTCTCTAGCATGCATAAAAATCTCTTTCTTTTCTTTTTAATAGAGCTTCCTTTTGAAACTCTTCATATTTCTTGAAAATAAAATAATAGAGACTATACATTTTCCATAATAACAATTAAAAACAATTATTTGAATCACTTATTCTTCTAATTGCTAAACTATTTTATAATTCAAACAACCTTTATTACAATAAGTTTCATGTTTATTATTATTCCATAAACAAAAACAAGTGACGCAAGTGTCGAGTTCCTGCCGAGAGGTAAAAAGCATCTAGCTATGAGTGAGAAAAAGTAATTAGATAGGACATAGGAATATAAATGTATTAAATTTAGGTAGGAAAGTTTGAAATAATTTGCAATGATGCATTAATGCGTGGAATGTTTAGGGTCCATGGGCAACGTGGTCCATAAAGAGATTTGAACAGTTGACATGTGTCGATGGATGCATGCAAAATTGTATTTTTGGGTACCATGTATACGTGGATTTTTTTATAGATATACCAATGAATACTTGTATTTTTATGAGTTTGTATACATTTGCAACAAGAAACATCCTTTATGATCTTATTCAGGAAGCAAAAATGTATTCTTGTTATGTTTAAATTATTAAATGCAAGCAATCTTAAATGTTTGTAACAATGCTTGTGTCATCTGTGTATACATGCATGCATGTATACATGTATCCACACGCACAAAATGCATTGAAGAGTGAAAAGCATCTCTGGCATCTGAACAAGTCTCAAAGCATGAGGAGACTCAACTTGCATTTGCAGTATTAAATGAAAGAAAATAGGAGAAATAAACTACTTATGAACAATGTACAATTTTTTATTTTTATTTTTAATAAACCTTTCGGCCCATAAATTCATTAGTCATTTTAATTCGAACAAAGTTTTGATGTAGGAATATTTCTTAAGCATCAAATATCATTTGCAACAATTTACAAAAACATGTGAGCAGACACTAAAAAATATTGCATTCTTTACATGTCCCCGCATTATTGCATATAGACACATATCTATATGCATGTGCAAACAAAGTTTACCACACCTCTTTTTTTTGCTTGTATGTCTATTTGTAAATAAAATTATGTTTAGTGTGCTAGTGTAAGGTCTATTTGTAAAGTGTTCTAAGATCAATTAATCATTTTTTTAATGTAATATGAAAGTTAGTTCTAGATAAAGCTATTGATTGTATTAGAAATAAGATTTTAATTTTGCTTATGTAATATGAAAACATATTTTTGTGTATAGAACAATGTAATTATATTACAATAAATTCTTAGATGAATCACTAGAAAGCTATTGATTTTATTATAAATAAGATTTTAATCTTGTTTATGTAATATGAATAGATATTTTTGTGTATATATATTAAACAAAAAATAATTTGCAAAGATATAAAGAACCTTATTACGTAAGATAAAATATAGCTACACTTAAATAATTCACATGTTTATAGCACTTTGCATTGGAATTTAATGAGAGAGAAAAATTTGTAACAATGCTTGAGGCATCTATGTATACATGTATCGATGTGCACATAATGCACACAAGAGTGGAAAGCATCCCCGGCATTCGAACAAGTATGAAAGCACAATGAGACTCAACTTGCATTTGCAGTATTAAATGAAAGAAAATAGGAGAAAGAAACCACTTATTAGCAATGCATATATCGAAGGGAAGCATAAAAGTATGGATCCATTTAAACATGTATACATGCATGGATGTGTACATGAGTCCATGGAATTTGGTATGTAAACAAGAATCTATATATGCCTGTGTGCATAAAGTTAGAAATGTCAGAAACAATTTGCATTTGCAGTATTAAATGAAAGAAAACAGGAAAGATTAATTATTTATTAGCAATGCATATATCGAAGGAATGCATAAATATATGGATCAATGCAAACATTTATCCATGCAACACCATGTACATGAGTCCATGTAATTTGGTATGTAAACAAGAATCTATATATTCCTGCGTGCATAAAGTTGGAAATGTCAGAAACAATTTGCATTTGAAAGATATACAAAAAACATTTATGATCGAAACAAAAGAATAATACATTATTGTTTTTTGAACACGTGTATAAAGGATATCTAATGATGCATTTGAATTCATGTATACATGGAAATATTTGTTAAATCTAATGATACATTTTAGTCTCCAAGAAACTGTGATACGTACTCTTAGGTATCTGTAATAAATAGGATTTAGAAAAAACATTTTGAAAAGAACTCTTGAATACAACTGGATGTTATGATAGTTATTTTGAAAGCCCTCAGTGTTTAATTGCATAACCTTGATATTTTCTTCATTTTTTCCTCTGTTTGGTATGGTGTGAATTTTGTTGTGATGGATGAAGGTATATTTGAGCTATAGATAGTTAAAGCTATATAAGGGTAATAAAGAAGAATGAGCTATGTAAGTGCAAAAAAGAGAGGGAATTGAGAGATTGATGAGATGCAAGTAAGGTATATGAATGCATTATGAAAAGTATTTGATATGGGAGGCAAGGATATGCGACCCTGGAAATGAGAATGAATGGAATGTAAATGGTAGGAATTTATCATTTTTGAGCTACATGCTTAAAATTAAATGTGAGAAATAAAAATTTGAATGAGGGAGCTGGATTGAATGAAAAAGGGAATGCAACAGATTGGTGTGATGCAAGGAAAGCATATAAATGGATTTTGAAATGTATTTGATTTGAGAAGAAAGGACGTGGAAGGGTACAAATGGAAATTAATGGAATGAATAGGGTATGAAGTGATCATTTCTTCCAATAAAGGGTGGAAGAATGTCTAGTTTGTTATTGGTTATGCTTTTTAAAATCATCATAGGGCTGAGTGTCTCAATACAAACACAGGAAAAAGACTCATGTCCCATTTCTCACTCTCCTTCGTACTAAACAAGGTGTCGAGATCCTTGAGGTTCCTCAAAATGCGACAAGAGAAGAATAGATATAAAAATATAATGATATTTAAGGATATTACCTTAGAATTTATATTGCAATAACTTGAATATGACCTTGAAAAATATTTGAAAACTGATAAAATATTTAACAAATTAGAGAGGTATATACTTCCTAAAATGAACTCTAAAATAACATATATGATTTTTCCTTGTCTTCATAGTGTCAATATTATTCTGTAATACCACTTGTAATGAATCAAATTGCACAATAAAACAATATAGTAAGAAAAATACTACAAATACTTGATAATAGTAAGTCACTTTCAAGAGACAAGCTCTAAAAGTCTCCAAGAAGAACACAATTCAGAATATGATGATAATAAACTAACTACAAGCTCCTAGAAACATGCTACTTATGTCTTAGAAATCACCCAAGCTAATGTAGATTTAAAATATGTAAATATATGTACATTTTGTTTTTGAGTAGCCAACATCTTATATGTAACCATTGTAATCATTAGACCGTATGTAGTAGAAATTCAAACAGATACATCAAGACGGATCAGCATTACCAAAAACTTGTAAAAAAACACAAAATGAAAACAATTAATATGGAAGGTCATTAAACCGAAAAAATGCAAATGCTGATGCATTAGAAAACAATAAATGCATGGACAGAGAAATACGTAGAGCTATTCACAGATATATGCATGGATGCATTAATAGACACATGTATACACAAAAAACAGAACAACATGGACAGATGGAAAAATGAATACATGCATACATGGATCCATGCATATTTGCATATAGCTACAAATGCATATGTTACATGGAAGGATGTATTCATATAGACATGGAAATATGGATGAAGGCATATATGCATATATGCATGTATGGACAGTATGCATGATTGTATGTCAACATACAACTTTTGATTTTTTTATATTGGAAAATTAGCATTTATCTGTTTCTATTTATCAGAATAGCTTTATAAATCATTATTGTTATAGAAAATCAGTGAAATGCGATCGCATAGATTGATTAAATAAATTTAAGCAAAGGCATAGAATATAAAACTGGCAAGTAGAGGTACGCAATCCATGAGTGCAAATTAAATGCATTGAAATATCAGGAAAATGCGAACACATAGAGAGGTCAAAATAATTGAAGAAAATGCATTAAATGGCATTTTCCTAGTGGCGAAGGTGCTGGTATGGGTTGGTGGGCATGGGTGGCCAGCATAGGTGCACAAATACATATGTGCATGTTGTACATGCACACATGTATAGAGAGAGATATAGATATGTTATATAGAGAGTTGTGGAGATACATGGATGTGTAGAAAAATGCATATATGCATCTGCAAATTTGTAGAGACAAAGACATATACATAGGTGCATGAGTCCATACATGCATATATACATGTATCCATGCAAGATATCGATAGATGCATATATACATGGATGTGTGCATGCAATTCATAGGTGCATATATGCATAAATTGATGTATACATGTAGCCGTAGATACATCCATACATATATAGACAGATGCATAAAGAGATGGTGAGATATATGCATAAATCGATATATGCATAATTGCATCTATGGATACACAAATACATAATGAGATGAAGAAAAAGAGATATTTATATATGCATATACAAAACCATATAAAATTGAAATATGGTTAGCATATTGTAATCAATGAGTATTTAGACTGAACACCTTGATACTGGCATGTTAACTGTGTCATTGTTATCAAGTTTGTGGTGCTCATTTACCCTTGTAAAAATGCATATGTAATTAATTAGGTAGTTGTTAATTAGTCTTTAAATACATAATAATTAAAAGAAAGAAATAATGATAATTATCGTTGTGCATAATTCAGCTATAAATCAAAGCCAATTAACAAAGTAGCAATGGAAAACCATGTGCATGTTAATATGTTAGAGAGCATGTATTTGTGCATAAGTGTATAAGGATGTCATGAGTTGTGATTTCTACTTGCATGTAGTTGTATTAAACAATTAATAGTAAGTATAGAATGACCCGACTGGGTTGGAAACTGAATATTTATGTGGCTTTTAGATGATACTAGGTTTGGAGCCATGAGACTTGGTAGATGCTAAAACGTGACAGTAATCATAGCGTATCAGCTAATATGACTAGGTGACATTCGACTCATGTCAATCTAGTCAGTTCCATATTTCTCATTTACCGTTGTTTGATTCGATATGTAACTAATTAGGTAGCTGCTAACTAATGTTTAAATACACAGAGATAAAAAGAAAGAAATTAATACAATTATGGTTTTGTACATATTAGCTGTCAAAGAAAGCCAACTAACAAAGTAGCAGTAGAAAACCATGTGCATGTCAATATGTTGGAGAGCATGAATGTGTGCATCACTGTATAATCATCTAGAAAGCCCTCTGTTTGACTGCGTAACCGTGATATTTTGTTCATATCTTTCTTTGTTCTATATGGTGAAAATGTTGTTGTGATACATGATACACATGAAGGTGTGCATAGAATCCATCTATGCATACATACATGTATTCATGCATAGTATTCAGAGATGCATAAATGCATATACCAATGTCTACATGTATGGATAGAAACATCTATACATATACTAATAGGTGCATGTATACATAGTCACATATATACATGAATCAATATATGGATGGTTGTATCTGAGGATACATAAATAGACAATGACATGTAGTAAAAGAGACATATTACTTATTGCATTCCCCGGAAGCACATTATCCTGAGGAGTTTTGTAAAATAGTTCACTTGCCTTATAAATGCTTTTGTATTTTACATGTCTGCCTATGAGAACAATAACCATGACATCTGACAGAATTTAAATGCTTGGTGGCAGAAAATAGGTTTCGACTGCATTGTTTTTTCTATCTCTGTGCAAATGAAAATTTGTATTGTGCTATGGTAAATTATCTAGTGCATTAGGTACTTTAAAGCGCAATTTTTTGGATGTTGCTATTGTTCCAGGTCTGATTCTTTTCGCGGGTTATAACTACCTACTGTTGTATTAGTTTCCCATTTTTTCTTCTATAAATGAATGAATATGTAAACAAATAATCATATATAATAGTTTTTCTTTGATGAGTTTTGTCAAACATTTCACCTATTTTTTGTATGTTCCCATTGTTTGCATTTATGCCTATGGGGACAATAATCACGACTTTCAACAAAATCCCTCTATCCTTTATGCTTTGATGACAACGGAAAAGCTCAAAGCAACACACTGTCGACTTATTCTTTGAAAGCATAGCTGAAGGTACATAATTCATTGATGCAAAATTATTGAGTGGCATCTGACTAAAGAGGAGGTTGTTTGGATTTCTAATTAGTCTTTGAATATATAACAATTAAAAGAGAGAAATAAGTATAATTATCCTTGGCCACATTTCACATTAATGAGCTACTTGATACATGTATCCATAGATACATGGATGTGGACATCTATCATGGTATCCATAGATGCGTAGATACATGTATCTATGAATAGATGTATCCATAGATACATCAACACATATATGGATAGATGCCTGTATACATTTGCACATAGAAGTACATATACATATATGCATGGATGCATCTATAGGTAGAAGAATACATAGAAACATAGTTGCATGGATAAATAGATGGATGCATAGTTGGATACATAAATGCTTAAATATGCATGTATGGAAATATTCATGGATTGCATATGAAGTTGCATAGATACAAATATCCATGGGTGCATGTATACATAGATGCATGTATTGCAGTACACATGGATCCATGTATATGTGTATCTCTGGGCAGGATGCATGGATGCATATAAATAGAAGAATTTTGTCAAATTCCATAGCTATCGTCCTCATAGGTAGAGATGCAAAAAATGGAAGCATACAAAAGGCAAGTGAAGTGTTTGACAAAACTCATGGAATAAATGTGGATGCATGAAATGTGGTTCGAAAGGGACTATGTAAAAGCCCTTTTGTCTATTTTGTTGACTGCATGGGAGCCCTGTAAAGACTATATGTCTTCAATTGCTATAGAGTTGTGCCATAGAGAGAGCTTTAGAACCAATGTGTTATTAACCTGTGCTGTAATGAGAAGTTTGGAACAATGTAAACCTAAATTGTGCAATTGTAGCAAATTTTTCAAGAAAAGAGTAGAGGGTGAGTTTCTAGAATGAACCTTTTTCTTTGTTCACAATTGCGAAATGCAAGTAGGGTTTCATAGTGCTTTAAGAAATTCTTATAGTTTGATTATAAATTGATATTTTAAACTACTTTTAGTATTATCTTTTCGAATTTCTTGTTGAAATGAGAAGGTTTCATCTGTGTTTGATAGGAATTATGTAGAAACCCTCTTGTGCATTTTACTTCATGCATGTGAGCCTTGTAATGTTTGTATATTTTTTATTACTGCAAAGCGGTCCCATAAAGAGAGCTTTGGAACCAAAATTATGTCAAAATGTGCAATAATGAGAGTTTTCTACTTGAACCTTGTTATATATTCAAAGACTAATTAGCAATTCAAACAACATCCCCTTTAGTCAGATGCCATTCAATGCATTGAGTTTGCATCAATGAATTATGTACCTTGAGCCACTAGTTTTAATCAAAGTATGCATATGGATTCAAAATCAAAAGCTCTTTCCTGTGAACCCATTTTTAATTTTCCTATGCATTTGCCTGGAATGCTTTTTAATTGGGAGCATTGGCCAATCACATTTCAGCATATAACATATTACTTATTTTTTTGTATAGTTTGAATTTGGAGAGCTATTTTATATATTGGAAGATTAGCATTTATCTATTTTTCTATTCATCTGAGTAGCTTTATAAATCATTTTTGTTTTAAAAATTCAGGAAAATGCGAACGCATAAAATGATTAAATAAATTTAAGCAAAGGCATAGTGTAAAAGTTGGCAGCTAGAGGTACACAATCCATGAATGCAGATTTAATGCATTAAAATATCAGGAAAATGTGAGCGCAATGCATGAATGCAAATTAAATACATTAAATGGCATCTGGCTGGAGGTGAACACGCTGGAATGGCTTGGTGGCCATGCATGGGCAGGGTACTTTGGCCATTTAATATAGAGATAAGCCACTTGCTATGCATCTCTATTACTTTCTATGTTGTTTTTTTGTTCTATAAGCCTGTGTTCTGTAAACCTAAAGTCTGTAATTGCTTTGAGCTTTTTCGCTATGATAAAAGCATAAAGGATAAAGGAATTTTGTGAACTGTTATAGTTAATGTGCTCATAGGCACATATGCAAAATATGGAAGCATACACAAGGGAAGCAAATTGTTCGAAAAAACTCCTGAAAGAAATGTGGTGCCATGGAATGCAATAGGTGTTCATAATGGACACTTTGGTTTTTACATTAACTTTGTGACATAATGCAATTTGACATGAAGAATGTTGAAGCCGTGACATGAACAATAGAACTATTTAACAGTGAACTCTATGCCTGTAATAATTATTGCAAAAGCTATAAATGCCATAAATGAAATAATATGAATAAAATTTTATTTTTTGCTTTTCTTGAAATGCAATGAAAAAACTACTATAAAGGCATAACACAAGGTTGTGTAACATATTGACACTCCTGTTTCTAATTTCTTTGGACATGAATGCTTTAGACATTTGATTGCAATAGTAACATGTCTACGAAAATAGAACAATAGAGATCATAAATAAGTAGTTTTAAGTCTGAGTATATATGTAGCTTGAAACATATAAGCTCGATTTGGCATTTATGAAAACAACTATTGTCTACGGTGAAAGAGCTAATTAGTGTTCCTATATGCGATATCCATAGAACAAAATAAATTGCTACAAGGCTAAAGTGGCACATCCATAAATGCATGGACGCATGTATACGCAATTGCATACAGGGATACGTAGAAGCTTAGATGAATACATGCATACATGAAAATGTGCATATGTGCATATGGACATAGAGGCATATATACATGTAAATATGCATATATGCAGCAAAAGCAACAAATGGAATTCTCTATACAGGGATGTACTTTATACATTAGAATGTGTGATGGAAAAGTGACTATAAAGTAGAATGCATAAAAGCAGTGTCGAGACTTGGTTGCATTAACAACATAAAATGAAAAAAGCCAGAGGAAAATATCTATTTATTGCCTCAAGTAACTTGTTTATGGGTCTAGAGTGTGCAACCATAAAAACTTCTACTCAGTGACCATAAACTCTTGAAAACATAACAAACAGAGAGCAAATATTGGAAAAGCTAGAAACGACAGAATGCAAAAGGAAACATTTAAACTATATAGTTTGAATGGCATTATGCATGGAGGGCTAATAATTATTGAACATATATGTTGGATGTACATAGAAAACCACTGTCTTCATAGGTGCAAAAACAAAATTAGATTTTTAGATGTCCATATTCGAGAAGACTTTAACATAGTAACCTATAAAAGTGTCTAAATGTATAATAGCAATAGAGTATTTTAAAACCAAAGATGTCTTTAACATGTCAAAACTAGTGAAATGTCTTAGAGAATGGAAAGGCGAAAAAGTTAAAGTCTGAACAATGTAAATCTGTACTCCTGTATTCATAGTTTCCTGTAAAGCCAAGAAAATGCTACGTATTAGAAACATAGTTTGTATGGATGGTGATTTGAGGTGCTGGTTCACAAGAGAAAAAGTTTACATATGAATGACTTTTTTACCTTTTGGTGATGTTTCCTGTCTATTTTCCAATGCAAATGGCTTCAACAATGACATTGTTTTGGTCAAGGCTAAAATGCCCTTCAGTGCTGAAGTCTCGTAGGATGAATATCACTGCTGACTTGTCCTTGATATAGTCTTCATAGCTGAGGTTTTGTAGTTTGGGAAATAGACGGTGCATGGTGACCTGGTCAATTGAAGACTGAATTGTTTGATTGTCATAAGTTGTAATAATAGTTTTAAGTTGCAAACAAAATGTATAATTGACTTGTTGGTTGCACTGTTTGCAGTGAGCAGTTTTTTCTTGGAGTGTGCCATAGCTAGTGAATTTGCATTTGCATTTTGGACAGCATGCATGAAATGGATTGGAAAATTCATTTGCTGCTTTTAGAGTACCAGAAACCTATAGAATATGGTTCAAAATTGTTAGAGGAAACAAAAAATACAGGTTTGGATGCGATAGTTCAAAAAAAAATGAATGTCGTTACCTTAAAAGTTGAATGTAGCAGGTTGTTGAGTTTTTCCAAGCTTCTTTTGTCATTCAAGTTACAGATGAATGTTGAACGACATGTGTGAAACGTGTTCTTTTGATCTTTTTTTCTTACAACATTCTTGAAAAGCATTGTAGGTGTTTTATATGCAACTGGTCTTCGATTTCAAAGTATTGTTGCTCATATGTTGACCGTAATAGCACCTGCGATTCAATGAGAGAATTATATTTTGTTACAGAAATTGTTATAGAGACGACTGTGGAACGAGAAAAGGTTGACACTGAAAGAAAAGGGAAAATTTTTGTAGACCGAAATACCTGTGCTCTGTCTATGTCATTGTGGCCATCTTTGATGTCAACTGCAAACTGGGTACCCATTTTCTTGGCACCAACTACTAGCGCAGCTATTGTGCCTAGTGGGTACTCATTTATAGTTGTTAGCAGCTAGCTGATAGTCGTACTTGGAATGAATTTGTACTCTTGAAAGAGGCATGGGATGTTTTCAGTGGTGCTTATGTCTATTAAAATCAAAATGCAATCACAGTCACCTCTGTCGTAATCTGTCCTAGGTGCAACTTGGAAATCTAAGATTGAGATAGCTGACCCCGAGACTATTTTAGGCTCATGTTTATACACAAGGTTTCCACTAACATTTAACGTGATTGTCATTTCTACTTTGTGATCTGTTAAATAAACACGTAGCATTTCCCGTGTTTTGTTGGCCTTATCCAATGTTGCTTTGTAGACAACAAGCACCTCACCTTGGAAGGTGTCTCCAACTCTTTTTGCATTTAGCTGTTCAATTGAAACAATCTTAGGTTTCTTGACTCTTGTCCTACAAGGAACAAGGATAATGTCAATTGAATGCTAATTTAATATTAGCAAGCTGGGCAAATGGCGGTACAATGGAGAACCAAGCACTTTACCGTTGTGCTGACTCTTCCTGTGCAATTTGCACTTGTTTTTCCTGTCTTTTTGATACATCTTTTGGTGTCCTGCAAAGAATTGGAACAATGTTATTTGAATATTTGTGATTTGGCTGAATGAGTATGAAGGAATAATACTATGAGTGCTTTACCGTTGTGTTGATTCTTCTTGTGTGGTTTGTATTTGCTTTGACTATCTTTTAGTTTCATCCATAGATCTCCTGCAAATAATGGATATAGCATTGAAAAAGGCATTGCAAAGCATAAAAGTGATATAAGGCTATAAGTTCTATAAAGTTGAATTTGTCTGCTGGGCAATATGCAATTTTAGGAAAATTGGATTATGATCAATCCAATATGCTTCTGATTTATAGATAGAGCATATATTTGTAGTCATGTTGGACCAAATGTGGTCAATGACTGACTTTCCCATGTTGTGTTGTTGGTCCAACATAAATTCTATATTGTTCTACTGTATATAACTGTGAAGTATTTTTCTGCTTTTGCTTTCAGAAAACATGTTCACATTAAAATCACCTAAAATGTACATTTTTTCTGAATTTTTGGATGCAATAATTATTTGCAAGATTGCGATTACTTCATCTATGGCAGTTGTAGGTCTTGCATAAATATTACAAACATTGAGTTCATTGTTAGATAGCATTACTGTTGATGTGATGGCTTCAATATTTGATGTTTCATGTTGTTTTGATTTTGAAAGGAATAAATGTTTCCTAGTTAAAGTTGCTATGCCATGTATGTTATGCACAGAGAAGCTATCAAAATACTGTAGCAAGATATTTAGCTCAAAGGGATGCATATGTGTTTCTTGGAGACACAAGATATTAGATTGCATTATGCCATAGTCATTGACAATGTCTTCTACATGTGCTTTCAAGCTACGAGTGTTCAATGTACATAGGAGAAAATGTGATTTGTTTTCTGAACATGTGCTTTGGTTATCAAATTTCCATTGTGCACATGTCTGGAGACGAGACATTTCTAGTTGTATTTTGTTTTTAACTTTAAAGTTTTTTGTAGTTAAAGGTTGTAACAAAAATAATGATTCTACTGATTTTGTTCGTGATAGAGCTGTATAGGTTAGCCCATGTTGTCTAATGCCTGTGGGATCAAAAGCCAAGGCCTCCATTGTTAATCCTTGGGATCGATGTATGGTGCGTGCACATGCTACTTGTATTGGGAATTGTTTTCTAATTGTAATTTGCTTGTTTGTTGTTATTTTCTGGATTGGCCTAGCAATGCGTTGTATAGGCACCCAGTCTTTGTCAATGATAGTAGAATAGCATTGTGCTAGTTTTGTGCATTGATAATGTCCGATTGATGGGTCATTAAATTTAATCCAGACAATATCAATATTGTTTTGTGCTGTATATGCTTTAAAAATTCCATCTGAACCATTGACAAGGCCATCTTGAACATTGTAATTGCCTGCATAAAGTTCAACAAGAATGTTTGGTTTTAAGCATATTTGTGATGTAAGTGTCATTGTGTGACTGTATACTCGTATTGCATTAAGGTCCTCCTCAAATTCATCTATTGCATCTAGCACTATCATTTGGGTTGGAATGGTTGACAACATTTTGTTGTTATGTGCTTGAACATCAATTCTCCTATAGAAAAGGTGCAAAAGCAATGGATCAAATGGTACAGGTCGAATTTTTTTTTTGTTGAGATAGTCTATGTCATGAGTTGTCTGAATGCCTAATGTAACTGAGGGTAATTTCTGGGTTATTAGATTAGATTAGCTAAATCAAAAGAAAAAGATAAAAACCCAAAGTAGCTACAAAATACAATGGAAATACATAAAAGAACGATTATACCTGATCGCCGAAGTCTCCATGATTCATTTTTGTAGCACCTTCTTACTTGTTGGATATTGTTGCCCTCATATTCTTTGTTCGAGCAATCTAAAAATGCCTAAGTCCTACAACAAGCCTTGAAGGATTTGCATAAAGTCTAAATGCCTATGTCTATTGCCAATGTCTATGCCTAAAACAATGCCATGACTTGATTAAATGACTATAATGATGAATTAAAATTGCCTATGAAGAACTAAGTGTGAAAGCAAATGCCTATAATAACTATGCAAAATGTCAGTATGTGCGTGTGTCTGTGTCATTGAAAAGTGAGAAGAAGATGGCATTTTATAGAAAATGCCATTTCAAATGGACGGACGAGATAAATCAATGATGAGAACCTAAATTGAGCGATCCAGATTAAACCTGAGAATCCCTAATTAGGGTTAGGGAAAATCCTTAATCGAACGGTCAGAATAAAATCGGATCGACAGTGGAGAATAAATGAGGAAATTAATTAGAAAATAAAGATTTTCGAAAAATCAAGAAGATAAGATTGCCTGATTTGCAAGATTCAAAAAAATCAAGAAGATAAGATTTGGACTGAAGATAAGATTTGGAAAATCAAGAATCTGCTCGATTACTTGATTTTTAGAAGATTAATTACTATTTTGAATTAAATTAATTCAAAATAATGATTTTGTGAGATAATAAATAATCTTTTTCAGATTATTTATCAAAATGGATTGATAGTTCAGATTGAGATGACATTTTAAATAATTTAATTTATTTAAAATGAGAGGAATATTAATTGGCAATTAAATAATTAAATTTAATTATTTAATTTAGGAGATGAGATTAATTAAATAAATAAACTAATCAATTTATTTAATTAAGACAATTAGTGACATTAAATAAATAAATAAAACTTATTTATTTAATAATCAGGAAGAAATATATGACGAAGGGGAATTAAATAAATAAAGAAATTTATTTAATTAAGGGAAGACTTAGCCAATTAATGACGTATTTAATAAATAAATAGAATTTATTTATTTAATAATCATGAAGAATAAAAGGACAGGAATTAATTAAATAATTATGAATTATTTAATCAATAGTCGAATGTGGACCAAGGACATAATTAAATGTCTTAATTATGCTAGGACGAAAGTGGTAAAAATGAAGCTTGCAGGCCTAGGTCATTTTAGGTGTCTACATTTTGCCCCTCTTTGTCATAATGTTTCTTGTCACATTGTGACAAAGAAAATAAGTCAAAAAATTCCCCAGTGCAAAATAAGATGAGGAAGAATGATGAGGAGGGTTATGGTATGCCCCCTCGAGAGGAAAGACGGGTTCCAAGAACATGGGTGTGCTCTCAAAATTAATGAGAAGACTAGAATATGAAGAGACAAAGAAATGTTAGTGCAAAAGATGTGGATGATGATATGGATGCAATGCCTATATGAGACGAGCGAAAGAAGATGACAAGACTAAAGAAGATGCATGTTAGTTCCTAGACCAAATCCTTCAAAACATTGCCATAGGACTTTAATATTTATTGCTCTTAATCATCATTGGGTAGTAAAAATGACACAAATGGACAACAAACACAATGGTATGACGTATACCAAGGTGTGCAAGGTCATCCATTTGAAAAACAGATAGTCACAGACAAGGAATGCCCTAACTCATACTAAGGGCGAAGTTGCCCCAGTCTTTTTGTCAAGATAATCCACAGACAACAGTCAAAGAAAATAAAATAGGCCAGAAGACATCATCGCACCTCTAAATCCTTCATGGGACATCCTCGAGGTAGCTAGTAACATGACCAATAAAGACAAGACAGTAAAAATATAAGAAAAAATAGCCAAGATAGCCAAAAGATAAGACAAGAAAGACCAGAAAGATTAACAACCATGTAATTTTGTTTGCCAATGTTTATTTGCCAAAGATTGAATTCTTGTCAGTTTGACAGTTTTGACAGTTTAAGAGTTTTGCCAATTTGACGGTGTTGATAGTTTGACGGGGCCTATTGTCAGGAAGGACACATCCTGAAAAAGGCAAAGGACATTTTGATGAGGTCTAACTCCAAGAAGGACACATCTTGAAGAGGACCAAAGAGTGATGAGATTGACATTGTTTGGATTAATTATGTTTTGGCAAGTTGACTGATGTTGACTGTATGATTGATTGGACTATGCTGTCTGATTTTGACCAATTTTGACATTTGACGTTTTGAATGACTGTCTTGTGTCTGAGTTTGACTATGTTTGACTTATTTGACCAATGTGACGATTGTGACAAATGCCATGATTTTATTTTGACCAGCCTAAAAGGACTAACCTAATGTCTCGGGGACTCATCGACTGATGGCCTTGCCTACGTAGCAAATGCGCAGAGACAACATAGTTCAACAATGACGTGGACTGACTGACATGACTGACTTTGACTCCATGTGACTGACTTTGACATTGATTTGGATGTTTTTGTGTTTTTCTTCAGGACGTTTTATGATTTTTAGGTCTTTCTTCAGGACATTTTATGATGTTTTTGGTCTTTCTTTAGGACATTTTATGATGTTTTTGTCTTTTTTCAGGTCATTTTATGATGTTTCTTTTTTCAGGACTTTTTGCCATGTTTTTGGTCTTTTTGTCGTTTTATGATTTTTTTGGATTTTGACGTTTAAGAGGATCGTGACAAATGCAAATGACTGATGCCTACCCATGAGAATCCAAGGACAAACATGATTGTGCCCCTAGTCAAGCTGAATACCAATTGACATGTGATGACAACATTGTTTGACGTGGGAAGGACACATCCCGAAACAACGTGAGGATGATGACGATAATGTGATGAAAGTATCGTGGTCTACAGCCAAGCCAGGAACGCAGTCAAGTAATGTTTTGGATAATGTGTTTGTATGGATTAGACTCGTTGCATTTGGAATGACTTGGTTAGGACTAGATGGGATGATGATTATCCTTAGACCATTTGACAAGGGAGAGCCAAGATAGGTGATAGGCATGAAAGGATAGGGGGTGGCCTTGGTAAAGGATGTGAGACATGAGACTAATGGAGTTGTCATATGATTTTCAAGGACTATGTCGTATAAGGACAATGAGACTATGATGGTTGATGACATGATGTTTCGTGAATCGTGTATGACCGAAGGATAGACATGTCAAGAGTTTTCCCAAAGCATGATTTATGTGTGCCAGTTTTATGTCAAGACCAAGGTAGGTGGGAAAAATGCATGGAAATGATAGGGCTTAGATGGATGTAAATGTCATGAGGAAGGCATGGGAAATGCGACGACTTGCCCCCAAGTGTAAGAGTCCACATAGACAATTTATTTTACACATGACGCCTATTTTCCAGGTTTTCATTAGGGTACTTATCCAGGGCACCTATTTGCCAGGTTTTCACCATTGGATGAAATTTTTCTCTTTACTATTTTCTTGAATTTTTTATTTTTTGGTGTCACCAAGACGCCTGTTTGCTAGGTTTTCATCAGGGTGATGATTTTTTTATTTTTGATTTTTTTTCTATTTTTGATTTTGTGGATAGCCTGGATGCTTTAGATGACCACTACCTATTCTGAATTCACTGACGATGTTGATGTAGAGACTGGTGCCATGATATGCCAATAATGTCTTTTTTGAAGCAATTGTCATGTCAAGATCATAGCGCTTGCATACAAATGATCGATGTCATTGTGATCCTTTCTGATACTAGAGTTGGCCTTATCAAAATATGCACATCGCAATAGAGTGCCATGAGAGTCCTTGTGGTAAAGAGTTGCTGCCAAGATGTGATGGATTTGTGACGTGGGATTTTTGGACTTTAGGCGAGATGTAGGATTATGACAAATGATGGTGGACATGGAAAGGTTGTTTGGATGTTTGGACGAATCACTTTTTATTTTCCAAACTTGGGATGGTGGATGATAGATTTTGGAGGGATGGTGTTTGGAACCAACACTTTTATATGCCTTGTTTGATGACCATTTTGAAGGAGGTGGACATGTGTTATATGTGGGAGTCCTCTTGTCTTGTGGCTCCACATTGTGATTGACTTTTGTATTTGACTTGGTGTCTTTGTTTGATCCATCTTTCTTTGGGATCCATTTTAATTTCATTTTTCCACTTTTCCTTTTGTTTGATTCAATGGCCTTTGACATTTGATTTTGATCTTTTGACTTGTAATACTTTTGTTTTTGTTGGTCCCAAAGGGGAGATTGGTTCATGATAGAATGACGGTTTATGGTGTGGGTGGATGGGGTGTTGGCAGCAATCTTATGACAAGGATTTCTCATGGACTCCATTTTGATTTGTATCTGAAAAGCTGCCCCCAGTATCGAGGAGGTACCACTAACATCATTTGATTTGCTATCTGAGGAATAACCAAGACCTTGATGTCTGTAATTTTCCTGAAGTTGTATTGGTTCTAGAATTCCTTGCTTGTGTATGCCTAGTCCTTTGCCTTGATATTGCATGCTTTGACAGATTCTATTTGCGATGGGGTATTTATTGTTTTGAAAGCAAGATGCTAACCCATCATGATGTCTATGGACACTGTCACTTGTAATATTCTCATTTGTGAGAAAGCCTGCTCTAACAAAGATAGATGACCCTAGTTGATAACATGTCTTAGCTTCATTTTCATGTTGGACATATTCCTGACTGATATCTTTGGTCTGATCTTGCGACATGTCAGGTTCAGATGATTCTATTGGTGCTTCCAAGTCAATGTCAAAACCATATTGATGGTCATTATCATATAGTTCCATGAGGTTAGCTATAGCTTCATCATTTGCAAATACGTCCATGGTGGAAGATTCTTGTTCTGGAGGAATATCATCTATGTGTCCCATGGAGGCAAGTGTCTCATCGTGGGAAGTGTCAATAGTCAAGGCTTTTATAGGGTCGGCGAGTGTTTGATCATGAATGGCATAAAGGTCAAGGAGTGGATCATTTTGGACTTCTTGTTCAATGGTAGGGTCTTGGTCGAAGATGGTGTTGTCATGGATTTGGAATTCTTGGTCAATGATGGGGTCCTGGTCAAAGATGGGGTTGTCATGAATGATATAGTTAGAAATAGAGTCGTTGTCAAGGAGAGGTGTGTTTTGGATTTCATGATTGTTTTGAAGGACTTCATGGATGGACTAAAAGATAGGGTCATGGGATGGACTACCTTGTTCTTGACATGAGGGTGACATTATAATGCCATGCTTTGGGCTTTCATTTTGACATGTATCCTCAAGTTTATTAAATGGGTTTTGACTTTGGACTATGATAGAATTTTCATGACTGGATGTGGCTTGTGAGGGGATGACTTGAAAAGGATTAATGGATGAAGGACTAGGATAGAACATGGGGACTTGGACTTGACTAGTATGTGAAGGACTAGGATATGACATGGGTACTTGCATTGGACTAGTATGTGAAGGACAAGGGTATGACGTGGGGAATTGGACCAGATATGACATGGAGTCTTGGACTGGATTAGGATGTGACAGTATAGGATGTGACATGGGGCCTTCGACCGGATATGCCATGGAGTTTTGGATTGGATTAGTGTAAGGTTGACTAAAATATGATGTGGAAACTTGGACTGGATTGATATGGTATGATGTGGGGACTTGACATGAGTTGATAGATGGGTGATAGGGCATGTAGACATTGACAGGATTGATAGGTGAAGGACTAGCATATGATGTGGAGACTTGGAATGGACTAGTGGACAATTGGTTTCCCTTGTCAAGGTTAGGATAAGGGTGATAAATGGACGTTTGTTGTGAATTAATGGTAGGATTTATGTCAAGTGACTGTTGGTTGTGAGGGTAGACAGATGGTGGTAAAGTATTTATGTCAAAGCCTTGTGGTAACTTAGCCCCTTCATCCAAAAGCATGGCTAGATACCTTTGAGGGTCACGTAAGACTGATTTTTTTACAAAGGAGAATATATCAGGATTTTGCGCTACAGCTTCTATGTCTTTGAAATATACTCGTCCATTTTGGTCTCTTTGTATGAATGGTTCAAAAATGTTTTGTGATGAAGATGGCATGTTCATGGAAGATTGCATGTTCATGTTGTGAAATGGGTCAGAAAAAGTCCAATGTTGGTTTGTGTCATAAGTGTTATTGTCGATGTTGGGATTGGAATCTTGTCCAAAGTTTGCCATTTGTCGTTGTTGTCTTTGAAGCCTAGTTTCAACCATAAATGAGATTGCTCAAATGGGAATGACGACTAAATGCGAGTACTACGTGAAGTCTAAGTTCAAAATGACGCCTAGAATGACTAATGTTTTTTGATTTTCTGTGAATAGGATATGCAATGTATATGCAATGTAAGACAAGGTTGTCTAAGCACTTCTAAGCTCGAACTTTGTTTTCGATTTTGACTGCTAAAGGACTTTGTTTGAAATGACAAGTTGACAAGGTCTAAATGACTAGTGAGTCTTTCCTAACTAGACTTTTGAGTTGGAAGAATCTCACAAAAGAGGACAATGACTAAAAGGAGGTTTGATAACTTGGTCCAAGAGGGTCTAATTTCGAAAACAATGACTTTACAAAGTGTGCTTAATATTTTCCTAATCCTAAGTATGCAAAACGTGAACCTAGAGATAATCTAATGTTGAATGTATGCAACTAAAAGGAATGAGGTATGAAACCTATGGTGACTAATGCAAACTAAGGGTCAAGACTTTGAGCAATATCAAGTTTGGTTTCTGACAAAATCTTCTTAGAAACAATGGTTGAAAAATGGTTGACAATTTGAAGACCTCAGGTTTCGACTGTAAAGTTTAAAATTTTGACAGGCAAATGTGTCGTTTGAAATTGCAAATGCGTCACAGTTTATCAAATGCAGTTCAGTTTTGCAATTGCGGCTTTCGGACAGTCAAATGCGCCGTTCTAGTTGTCAGTTACGGCTTGTCAGGGTGATTGCGGCTCTCAAGTCAACAGATGCATCGCGATGGTTTTTAAAAAGACACTTGCGTCGATCCGTACCTGTACCTGCAAAACAACAGAAAACAACAAAAAACTGTACGGAAACGAGAAAACGGAGTGGGGTTCACCAATGTAACTGAGGGTAATTTCTGGGTTATTAGATTAGATTAGCTAAATCAAAAGTAAAAGATAAAAACCCAAAGTAGCTACAAAATACAATGGAAATACATAAAAGAACGATTATACCTGATCGCCGAAGTCTCCATGATTCATTTTTGTAGCACCTTCTTACTTGCTGGATATTGTTGCCCTCAAATTCTTTGTTCGAGCAATCTGAAAATGCCTAAGTCCTACAACAAGCCTTGAAGGATTTGCATAAAGTCTAAATGCCTATGTCTATTGCCAATGTCTATGCCTAAAACAATGCCATGACTTGATTAAATGACTATAATGATGAATTAAAATTTCCTATGAAGAACTAATTGTGAAAGAAAATTCCTATAATAACTATGCAAAATGTCAGTATGTGCATGTGTCTATGTCATCGAAAAGTGAGAAGAAGATGGCATTTTATAGAAAATGCCATTTCGAATGGACGGACGAGATAAATCAATGATGAGAACCTAAAATGAGCGATCCAGATTAAACCTGAGAATCCCTAATTAGGGTTAGGGAAAAATCCTTAATCGAATGGTCAGAATAAAATTAGATTGACAGTGGAGAATAAATGAGGAAATTAATTAGAAAATAAATTTTTTCGAAAAATCAAGAAGATAAGATTTCCTTATTTGCAAGATTCGAAAAAATCAAGAAGATAAGATTTGGACTGAAGATAAGATTTGGAAAATCAAGAATCTGCCGATTACTTGATTTTTAGAAGATTAATTACTATTTTGAATTAAATTAATTCAAAATAATGATTTTGTGAGATAATAAATAATCTTTTTCAGATTATTTATCAAAATGGATTGACAGTTCAGATTGAGATGACATTTTAAATAATTTAATTTATTTAAAATGAGAGGAATATTAATTGGCAATTAAATAATTAAATTTAATTATTTAATTTAGGAGATGAGATTAATTAATTAAATAAATTAATCAATTTATTTAATTAAGACAATTAGTGACATATTAAATAAATAAATAAAACTTATTTATTTAATAATCAGGAAGAAATATATGACGAAGGGGAATTAAATAAATAAGAAATTTATTTAATTAAGGGAAGACTTAGCCAATTAATGACGTATTTAATAAATAAATAGAATTTATTTATTTAATAATCATGAAGAATAAAAGGACAGGAATTAATTAAATAATTATGAATTATTTAATCAATAGTCGAATGTGGACCAAGGACATAATTAAATGTCTTAATTATGCTAGGACGAAAGTGGTAAAAATGAAGCTTGCAGACCTAGGTCATTTTTAGGTGTCTACACCTACTTGTAGTCTATTAAGGATTGAAATAAATATTTCATCTTTTTGTCTCATGGTAGTCACCAATGAATAGCATTTTATATGGTCTTTCCAAAAACTATAAGGCATTAATTCAATTGGAGTAGGCCTATTTTCAAAAACCACAGAGTCAAGGACAGGTTGTGCCTGGCAAAGGTCACCACAAAATATTGTATCAAGGTTTCCAAAGTATGCTGTAGGCATTTGAATTATGTCTCATAGTCTTCTATCAATATACCATAGGAATGTTGAGCCAACTAATGATATCTCTTCTATAAGAAGTATGCACAATTGATCATAGTGCTTTGACATAGTATCAAGCACTTCAGTGTTCAGTGGCAGGAATTCTGATGTGTTAAAAGTTATGTGAAATGCTGAATGTAATGTGAATCCCCCTATGTTATATGCTGCTTTACCTGTATATGCAGTTAATAAGCCCTTGGGTTTCTCTAGATTATTGTCAACAGAATTGCTATACATGAGAATGAGAGCTTGGTAGATGGCCTTTGCTGTAAAAGTCTTTCCTATTCCAGCTCCCCCAGTCAAAAACAAGTGCAATGGCTTTTGTGGATTTTTCATCTTTTTTATGAGAACATCTTTAACAATTGCTTGTTGTTCTTTATTTAACATTCGTCTTAACTTGTAGTATTCATTGTTATCTATAATCTGTGGGTGCTTTGCAATTTCAAATCCATTGGAATGCATGGTATTTGGGTTAGAACGACCTATGTTTGGAAGGTCTGTTTGTATGTCATATAGTTCTTTCTGGCGAAGCTTTGCTTGCATTGCTAGGTCAATGAGCTTTTCATCTTCAAGAGACTGAAGATCATTTATAGCTTTGTCAATGTCACCCCATGTGGAGTTTGTGTTGTGGATGAACTTTGCACTATTTGTTTGAATGGTTTGTCCATGGTACATGTATGCATGTTCCCAAGAGTCAAAGTTTTGTTTGATTGTATGCTCATTAATGGTAAATGGAACATAGAGAACCAATTGCTCTCTATAATGATTCTCTATATCAAAGTGTTTGTTGAAATTGATAAACCGTACCACATTTGGTTTGGCCTTTGGTTCAATTGTAGCACCGTATTTGTTGTATCTTGAAACAAATTCTGCAAGACATATGTCCACCATTGTTTCAGGACGTTTTAAATAGTAGTCTATAATAGATTTTGCAAGAACGTTTTGTGATTCGTCTGGCTCATTGCTCAATTGTTTAACAGATTTTAGTATAAATGTGCGATCATTGTCAGATCATGTATCAATGAATATACATTTTCTTGAACTATAGTTTAATGGCAGTGAAAAAACAATATGTGTAGCTTGTTGTGATGACATTTGTTGCAAGTTAAGCATGGCATTTCCAAGTTTACTCACCATTTGTATTGCATCAATATTGTCTTGCTTGTGGTCTGTATGTATTCTTTTGAATGCATATGTCATTGACTTGTCTACTTTTGCAATATATGAGCTACAATACATTGCAACATCATATGCATTGAGGACAAACTGTGCATCTGTATTAGCCTTCCAAAGATCTGGAATTTTCCTTGAAAAGCTATTGTTCCATATTTGTGATGGTTTTCTTTGTAAAAAAAGTGTGGGCCTGTTTAATGTTGAGCTCAAAGCTTCAATGTATTCATTGTCAGTTAAGTTTATTTCTTGCAAGAACATTTGAAAAGTGAATGTTTCATCATAGTTTGCTTTTTGGAGTTTTGCAAAGATGTCAGTGGCATTTGCAGTTATTGCTTCAGTCTTTTGGAGTATTGGTAAAAGTATAGTTGACCTTTGCATTGGTGGAAAAGGAAAATTGTATCTACAAAGTCGTTTTCTTGATCTCTTGCATTTCTTTGTATGATGACGTTTGTGTAGCATTGCTAAAGCAGGTTCCAAATTTTTGGTGTCGCAAGTAATATACTTATCAACAAAAGCTATGATGTCTGCATTGTTATCTTCTATGTAGATTGGTGCATTTTTAACCCATATGAGGAAATGATCATGTTCATTTCCTCGATTTTGGAACTCAGTGACTAAGAAGTAATCAATGACATTTCCAAAGAAAGAGTCATTTGTAAGTATCAATTTTTTTATTGCATTTATTCTATGTTTATAGTAACGTGCACTAGTGATAGGGTCTTTCTTGATTAGTTCAAATTTGTCAATGTGTGTTGGGCCATTAGATTCTTGACGGTTTTGTGTTGATTGGTGTAGACTGTGCAGCTCTTGTAATGTTTGAATTAGTGGATCCCAATTTTGCTCAGCACTAGTGAAAGTGATGAAAAATGTCAGTGGTCCTAGTTGTCGAATCATAGCAAATACATTTTTCTTAAGTTGTTGTGAATAGTCTGGAGAGATTCTTATTCTTTTGAAATCAACATATCCAATATCTGATTTAAGAATTTTTTCTAGATTTGGTTTGTGTTTAACGTCTTTTGCAAATAGCTTTTGTCCTTTTAACTGGCCTTTTCGGATCCTTATTGTCATTGTAGACAGTACTTGTTGTATTAATACCTTGATAGATTTGAAAAAAATGTTTGTTGTATGATATGCAAATTGTCTTTGTGACTGTAAGAGCTCCTAGCGTACTATTTTCTGATATGTAAAGTTTTTTACAATGTCATTATCACGTGGTTTGCCAAAGAATAAAGTTGGGAAATTCATTTCTTCAGCATACATGTCCTTAAATATTCCAATTGGATAGTTGCCCTCTGTAGGTGCAATTTCAATAATCTTGTCTTCCATGTTATGGATACTTCTAGACTCAGTAAATCCATGTATCAATGTTTTTGATGGGTTTTCATTTTCCATTTCACTATCTGATTCTGTGTCACTTGTATTTTGTGGACTATTGTCTTCGTTTTCTTGAGTGCATTGTAGAACTTCTTGCCAATCTTGGTTTATGTGGACTTTGTGCATTTTGTATAATGGTGTCCTTGTTAATTGAGTCAAAGCTTGCATGATGGCATTTGGGTGCACCATGCCTTTTTGAAATGCATTTTTGTATTGTAAGCACCTTTTCAATGAAATAGCAATTGTTTGTGTGTTGTTAATTGATTGTGGTAATGCTCTTTGTACAATGTTCATGTCAACAGGAACATTTATAATAGAACCTGTTAGGCCTATTTGAGACCTTTTGAACCCTAGTTCCCAAATCTATGCAAATGCAATTCTAAGTGAGACAAGTCGTTCTTCTAGCTGAGTTAAATTTTGCACATAGCACAATGGTCTATTAGTTCTTATTTTCTGTGGGGTAGCATACTTTGGAATAGTGGACTGTTTTAATGCAAAGTAGCATACATGGCATATGAAATCTATGAATGGTAAGGAATCTGATTGTAGTAGCTTACAGTATAGTTCTTTTTGTTTTTCTTTGAATGTCCTGATGTCCTTGTTGAAACAGAGTACTTGGAAAATTGCACATGGGTATTTTGGTGTATCTTGTATTGCTGTTTTATAAATTTCTATTGGTGACAATGTTTTTGTTTTCTTTGGACTGGTAGGCATACTTTCTTTTTGTTTTTCTTTTCTAATCAAGTTCTTCAGGTGATTAAGTCTTATTGTTGATTTATGTTTAAAATTGTTTGCTGTGACAAGTGGTATCAAATTCTTCTTGTTTTTTGGCAAAGCATGTGTCTTGTTCAAATTAGTAATTTTGTATTGTGGACGACTTCTGATCAACTTTTTAAGTTGGAATAAGCTTGTTGAGCATTGGCGAGTTAGATTTTGGGCTTTGATTCTTAGAAGCAGCTCAAAATGTCTAGCCAAAGGGTTTGTATCATGGAACAGTATAGAGACTGATTCTGTATATCCAGAATCATTGACATCTAAGTACTTTCTTGATGTTGTCAATGACCAGAGGCTTATTTGTATTTTCAACCATTTGGATATCTAGTGAATGCAGAACAAGTCACCCCACAATCCACATTCACTATGGTCTGTGCATGGTCTTGCAGACAATCGCATTTTGTGGAAGTATGTTTCTTGGTCATGTACTTTGTGCAATGTATATAAAGTATTAGGATTTAGTTCAGTGTTATATGATTTAATTGCTTCTTTGTCCTTATTTTGAAGACAAGTTAGGAAATGATCTATAGCTCCATTTCATAATTGAGTTGAGGTGTACTGATTGTTAAGTAGTACTTGAAGAGATTCAAACAAACAATCGCCAACATTGTATGCAAATGTGCTTAATCTACAAAGGCCTTCAGCCCTAAGGGCATTGTCAATGTTTGATATCCGAGGATACTTTGTGCACAATTTTTTAATTTCCTGTGAACCTATGGGCTGTTTTGAAGTTACGTTTTTTTTTTCAATGTTTAACAATGGTTCGAAGTGTCCACTTAAAGAATTCATGTCATGAAATAGTATAGAGATTGATTATGTGTAGTCAGAAGTATTGAACTGTAAGTACCTTCTTGCTGTTGTTCTTGACCAAAGGCATATTTGTATATTCAACCATTTGGATATCCAGTGAATGCAGAATAAGTCACCCCACAATCCACTTTCAGTGCAATCTACCTGTGGCTTTGCAGATAATCGCATTCTGTGGAAATATGTTTGCGGATCATGTACTTTGTGCAATGTATATAGAGTATCAGGGTCTAGTTCATAGTTGTATGATTTTATTGCTTCTTTGTCCTTGTTTTGAAGGCAACTCAAGAAGTAATCTATAGCTCCGTTTCATAGTTGGATTGATGTGTAGCAATTGTTAAGCAGTAGCTGTAATGAGTCAAACAAACAATCGCCAACATTGTATGCAAAAGTACTTAATCTACAAAGCCCCTCGCTCTTAAGCGCGTAGTCAATGTTTGATATTTGGGGGCGCTTTGTCAATTCATAGGTGTCAACGTCTATCATTTTCTTTGTTTCTTTTGTATCCTAATGTGTTTGAGAATAACAGATGTTATGTATGAATAGTATCAAACGCTATCATCTAGATTACAAAATCTATAGTTTTATCCTATGTTTCCTATGTGCTTTTACTCAATAGCATTCTATAGTATTAATCATGTTGTCGAGCATCTTGGAAGATAATAATCTCTATATATGTTGGAAAATGGATCTTGAGTAGTAGCAGAAGCCTACGTGACATATTATACAGCAAACAATTTTTTAGAAGCACAAGGGAAAAATAATATTAATTCTTCAACCTAACCTTGTCATCCACTGTCCCCCACCAAGATTGTATGTACTTATTCCTGTTACATTGATAAATTGGATAAATGAGTACAATTCATGATGTATACTTTCAATGCCACAAACAGAAAACAATATTTTCAGGTAGCTTTGTTTACATGCAAGAAATGGTGGATAAGAATCTTTTTTGCTCACATTGTCAATCTGAGGCTATGGTCTTCAAATGTTTTGTGTAATTGGATTCCTTTGTTTCTATGTACTTCTAAGTGACTGGTTTTCTCAAAGAGAAAATGATTTTAAAAGCTATTCACATAAACATGAATTAAGTGGCATGTAGGGAATAGTTTCATAAATCATTTTTGTTTTTAAAAAATCAGGGAAATGCAAAGGAATCGATTGATCAAAGAAGATCTATGGATTTTCTTATTTGTGGGAATAGCTTTTAAAATCATTTGAATTTTAAAAATTTGAGGAAAATGCAAAGGCATAGGTCCATTGAGCAAAAGCGAAGGCATAGATCAATTAAATAATAAAAAAAAGAGATTAAAACTCACAGGTGTAGGCACACAGTGCATAAATGCAAAGTAAATGCATTAAATTACATGTGGATGGATGGGAAATTGCTGGAATGGCTTAGTGGACATGTATAGCTAGGCTGATTTGTTCATTTGTTATAGGCTAAAGTCACTTGTTAAGCATGACTATTACTTTGCAGAAATTGTTTTTCTATTCTACAAGTCTTTGTTCTAGAAGAGTTTACAGTGATTGAGCAGACTTTGTTATAGTTACAGTGTCCAGAACCAGAAACAAGTTACTTGAGGCAATAAATAGTTTCTTTTGTCAGTTTTCTCTTACTATAGAGGTTTATAGCACACATTCAAATTGGCAATGTGAGCAAAAAAAAATTGTGGTTAATGTCATTTTGCATGTAAACAAGACCATGGAAAAATATTGTGTCATGTCTATGAGTAATGTAGTAGATCATTCATTGTACTCATGTGCCATGTCAGCTTTTGAAATTAACTTTGTGGTCTTTTTTTGCAATACAGGAAGATTAAACACACGTTCACTTGCACAGTGCATAGCAACTTGCCACAGATATAAATAGTCTTATGAACAAAATTGCCTTAAATGCATATAGGTAAAATCCAGTTGACATAAAACAAAGACTTATGACTTTATAGGCTATTTGAAACTGTAAAAAGA
This sequence comes from Sequoia sempervirens, assembly GCA_007258455.2. Lineage (NCBI taxonomy): Eukaryota > Viridiplantae > Streptophyta > Pinopsida > Cupressales > Cupressaceae > Sequoia > Sequoia sempervirens. The sequence goes on along the minus strand of VDFB02320386.1, from coordinate 6,158 downwards.
GTTTAAAAATTGCATTCTAGCAATTCATTCTATTCTATGGATATTGTATAGAGGAAGTATAACTAGTTAACACATAAGAAAAATTTGTTCTATTTTTCGAAGACAAATTACTATTGCAATTGTGGAAAATGTATTTTCTTGTTTCTATATGTGCAAGAAGCCTTTTAAATCATTTGTGTTCAAAGAAATGAGGAAATACAAGATGACAAAATGAAAACATGAAAAAGAACTTTATGCAGTTATTATATTGTAGAATTTCAATTGCATTTCAAGAAAAACAAAAAGATAATTTAGAGAGCTGACCTTGCAATCTGCTATTGAATGATCAAGTATACTTGTAGCAATGTACAAATTCTGGCTGTTATTATAGGCACAAGTAATTTTTCCTAGTACAATGACAAAATTGAGAAGTGAGCAAACTGTAAAAACATATACTATTTCATCTACAACCATGGGAAATCTTCCTAGAAGCGCATATTTGGCAAACTCTGCATTGTTTTTTTCAAAAAAAAGAAGGAGAAGGTTAATATGCTAACCTCACGTTACAGTTTGTGCATGATTGTTTAAATACAGTTGAAAGCACCGATCCCTGTTACAAGGACAATTTAGACAAATGAGTACAGTGAGTGGCATATACTATGTTATTCATAAAAACAAAACAGAATTCTCATGTAGATTCATTTCGACGAGAAAGAACCTAATTAAAAACTTTTGTTTCTTATAATGCAAATTGCATTTTATAATTTTAAAATACTTGTTGTTATTTGTGTACCCTATAATATAGAATTTTTTTTGCATTTGCATGCATTAGTGTAATTCTGTTATTGCAATGGTGGCGTAAGCTCTTTAAGAGCAATCAATGGAATAGGTGCCATATTTGCTTAAGTGTCTGAAGAAGTGTAAATAGGCCATGGCAACCTGTCAATACTAAGCCAAAAAACAACACAGACCTATGCTACCACTGTTAAGTTCTGATAAAAACAATTTCTAGATACTGTTTAATGCTAGACCAACTATCACTTAATAGTCAAAGCCAGATAAATATTTATTTTCTAACTAAATGGGGTCATTTCATTTCCATTTGCATAAATTTATTCTGTACCACTATGTAGCACTTACTATTACTTGTGCAATCAAGCCACATGCAAGTAGAATTCATAACTCATGGAATTTAGATACACTCAAGGAGAAACACAAACCAAGGTTGTTGGCATTTTGATAAGAAAGATGATGAGATACATCCAATTAATGTATGCCACAACATCTTATTCAATGAAGATGATTTGGATAGGGATGTTACAAATGAGAATCCTTATTGGTGTGTGAGTAATTCTCTTTTTCAAGACTTCTCAAGGAAATTGCATGCAAATACTATCAGTGAACAAGTGGAATCAGATTTATTAATTGACTTTCATTGATGGGTCAAATGTGCACAAGAATAGTTATAATTATTTCTTTGTTTTAATTACTATGTATGTAAATACTATTTAGCAGTTACCTAATTAATTAGGTATGAAATGATAGAAGGGAAAAGAAGATTAATTAATTAAGATAATTTGATTCATTAATTAATAAGATGAATTATCATGTAAAAGTACATAGATTAGAAGTTTGGAAGAAATCCTCTTTCCTTCATGCTTTAATGACAACGAGAAAGCTGAAAGCAATTGTGGAGTTTAGGCTTATATCTGTAAATTGTATTTTCCTGACAGCTTGCAAAGCCTTCTCAACACATTGTCCACATATTGTTCAAAAGGTCCCATTATGGCACATGCTAACAGGACAGTAGCTCTAAAGTTTGCACTATGGAACAGTGATGCAATAATTGAAGATATGTAATCTTTAGAGGACTCATAAGCACCAAGTTATCGTTAAGCTTCCATATTGTACATTGGAGAAAAGACAATTGTTCATCCGAGGAAATAGTATATGAAGATTAGTGTAGGCTGAGCACTGTGAAACCCAATCTGCCTATGGACTCTTAAAAAAAAGAAAACTGATGAAAATAACTATTTATTGCCTGAAGTAACTTGTCTACAAGTGTCCTTTTTGGAACCATGACAACCTTTGCCCTGTCACTGTAAACTCTCTCCTAGAGAAGACATATAGACACACACATATATATATACATATGTTTATATATGTACAGATACATCCATGTAGACACACATAAATGCATGTATGGACATAAACATACATGCATGCATGCATATACACATAGATGCATCTACACACACATACATATATGCATAAATACACACATTCATAGATATATCCAGAGACATATGCATACATGCATATATGCATCTACAAATGTTTACATAGATATACACATAGATAAATGCATATGTACATAGAGACATGCATGCATACATACATGCACCGACACGTCAGGCACAAAGTGATAGTGATAGTCCAACTAAAGCACTATGAAACACAGCTTCATTATGCACTTAAAATAAGAAACTGTGGAAAATAACAAGTTATCACCTCAAGTAACTCGTTTCTAGGTCTGGACTCTGTAACTATAACATCTCCTACTCATTGGCTACAAACTCTTCCTCAGAACATGCACTTACAGAACACAAAAACAACACACGCAAAGTAATAGAGATGCATAGCAAGTGGCTTAACTCTATATTAAATGACCAAAGTACCCTGGCCACACATGGCCACCAAGCCATTCCAGTGCATTCACCTTGAGCTAGATGACATTCAATGCATTTAATTTGTATTCATGCAGTACGTACGTCTACTCGCCAGTTTTATAAACTATGCCTTTGCTTAAATTTATTTAATCAATCTATACGCTCGCATTTTCCTGGTATTTTAATGCATTTAATATGTATTCATGGATTACGTACCTCTAGCCACCAGTTTTCAAACTATGCCTTTGCTTAAATTTATTTAATCAACCTATGCATTCGCATTTTCACAAATTTTCAAAACAAAAATGATTTATAAAGCTATTCAGAAAAATAGGGAAATAGATAAATGCTAATTTTCCAATATAAATAATAGTTCTCCAAATTCAAACTATACAAAAAAATAAGTAATATGTTAAATGCCAAAATGTGATTGCCCAATGCTGCCAGTTAAAAGCATTCCAACCGAATGCATGCGTATTACTACCTTGACACTAGGAACCAATAAAATTCAGACTATACAAAATAGTTTATCCAAGTGAGTGCTATTAGGTTTGTTATCTTCAATTTCAAACTCCTTTGACTTTAATGCATTTTCTTTGATGGTAAGATATGGAGATTCTTTTTTATTGAGAGTTTAGAACAATATGACAAATCTTTTTTAATACTTGTTTGTGTTCTCACTCTACTAGAGCATTGTAGAGTTCTGAATGTTGTTTTTAGTTGCTTGTTATTCAGTATGCTGTAAAAGTGAGGTAAAAAAATTGAAAAATCATAATGAATTAGAAAGCTCAAGAATCCATTGTTTTTTCTGTTTTCCAAATTCCTGATTGTTTCATTTAACAAAATAAAATTCTTGACCAGATTCTGCTAAACTAAAACAGATGGAGGAGGAAGTCTGTCTCTGTTAGAAGCAGTTCTTGGGTCATATGAATTGATAGCAAAATTACCAGATACCCTTTTTGCATTACTGTACGTGTATTTTGCAAAAGTAATCTGATAAAAAATCAATGTTCATAAAAGCTTTTTAACAGATTATTGGAGTTTAAACTATTACTTGTTTATGCTACATGTCATTGTATTTCATAGCTTATGTTTCCTATGCATTCCTTGTTTCCAATTCCTGGACCTTGTCTATATTTCCACATTGTGAATATATGTCTATGATAACATTTTCAACTGTTATATCTACCTATAAGCCAATACATAGTTGTTGGGGGTAAATAAGTGTGGGCAATATTATAGAGACAAACTTATTTCAAGTGCCTTAAATTCATTGTCATCTTACAAATAGGTTTGTACTTTTTTGTGATATCTACCAGTAGCAAGGGAGCAATGAAGGACCTGGCTAACAATTGCATCTTAGCTAACAATTGCATCTTATGTTTTTATTCCCTCTTGTTTGGACTAAGAATCTCCATTTGTGGTATAATCATATAGTTTGTTTCGCTATAACTTGGAAAACAGGGGCTTGATTGCATTGCACAATTATAAATTCATTTTTAATACATTATGGCTGTAACTGATCTTATTAAGGTGGTAGAACATGATAAGCAATCCAACAAAAGAATGTGTAATTTTAGTCATTTGCCATATGTAGACAGGTTTTGATGGTAGAAAGGTAGACAACAATAATATAGTGTGGAGTACAATGGAGGCTTATGCAAAGATGAAAATACTGAGCTGTTCCGGCAATTTGTCAAGACTCTCTAAGTTAATACAGTTAGTCTAGGAATATGTGGGGTATACATATGATGATTGAAAAGAAGCTCTATCTGTAGCAATATAAGACAGAGAGAAATATTATTTTTTTAATGATTTGTGTTTTTTGATTCAAAGTTTTCTAATATACGTGTTATTATCAATCATGTATTTGAAAACAATGTTACTCCATATACAACTAAATTTAAGCAAAGGCATAGATTTGAGGACTGACAATTTTTATCAATACAAAGGGGATGTTTACAGTGACAGAGCAAAAGCTCCTATGCTCATTGTATGAACACCAAGAGATGAGTTACTCAAGGTAACAAATTGCTACTTTTATTTATTTGGCTTCATTTTATCCCAGAAACACAAGTTGGGTTTCACAATGCATCAAAACACATTTGTGCAAACAACTCCCAAAATTATAATTGCAATGGATGACAGTGATAGTGTAATGGATACTAATAGTCAAAACACCGAAAAAACCAGCAAGTATTTTTTTAGATTCAATAGAAACAAGTATTAATTGAAAACAGATTACCCTGGGAGACTATTTATCATAGGTCCTTGAATTCCAAATGTACAAGTGTGAGCATGGTTCTCTACAGGATTTTGCTATGCATTTTAACTATATTGTTGTTTTGCATCGAGCCTAAAGAACCACTGTAACTATGGTTTCCAAATAGATTTTAATCAACCAATTTAAATCAAGAAAGGTTTCCAATTACACTTAACACTTGAACCATAAAGAACCATTGCTTCAAGCTATAGCAAAAGTGCAGACAGGCACACAAAAGCAAATTCAACTATGACATCATCTAACAAGGATTTTTTTGCTATTACTATGATTAACTATTGAACTCAATTGGCTCATCAGTCAAACAACTTGATTGTTCACTGACCTAACTTGTTTGAATGCTATCTTGTTAAATTAATTAGTTAATTTCATTAATGAGTAAAAGATAGATTTGATTTAATTTGCATGAAGCAAGTGTAAGATTGACTTATTTGTTAATTGACTTTGATTAATGTATCAGAGACAGATGAGACAAACTAAATTGTCATGAGTGAAATGTGAGATGGACTTATTAGCTGATAGGCCACATATACTATGACATTTGAACTTTTATCAAATAATAGCGAAAGCAAAAGAATAACCAGATGGCTTGAACATAGACAAAGGAATACAATTAATATGGACAGCTATAGCTTGTTGAATATTTGTAGCACAAGAAACACAAAGGAAGATGTTGATGAAGGTTTTGCAATTTTAGTTTGCACCTAGCAATTGCATTTGCTTCCTTCTCTATAAATCCTTTTCAAGAAATTCTTTTTTTTGCATATGAATGACCATGATTGGTGTAATTGATTTGGTGAATAAAGATGATTTATAATTAACTATAATTAACTATTCAAGAAAACTAATCTATCAATGAACTAGTTTCATTGATTGGTCAAGTAACTTGATTCACAGTTAACTTGATCAGCTATCTAGTTAATTTGCTTGAAAGTTTGCAAAAAGCTTTTTTGACGAATAATTCTCTGCATAACTTGCAATCACTACACACCAAGATCCAACATTTCTTCAAGGAATTCTATCAAATAGTTTACATGTTTTTCTTGTGCTTCCATATTTTGTATGCATATTCATGAGAGCATTTCAAACCATAATATCTGTCAGAAATCCACATCCTATCATGCTTAGATGAATGCACATATCATGTTCTAAAGCTCTTATTTTATTAAAAACAGGAAAAATGTTCAGAAAGATTGTGTATCTGTGAATGTGAATAGTCAAGATTGATT
>VDFB02320385.1:0-28608 GCA_007258455.2 Sequoia sempervirens | reverse complement strand
TACTAACTCCTAACTCAACTCTAGCTCTTGCACTTAGCTCTTTTTGTCTAACTTCTAACCCTAAAAAATGAGGCATGATGCCCAATTTATAGAAATCTTCTCACTATGTTCTTCCAATTAGGGTTACATCAAAAGGTTGGCCAAAACAAGTCGACCTAGAAGGTTCTTTTAATAAAATAACAATTTTACATTTAATATTTGAGGCTCCTTCCAGGTCGGCCTGGATCTTCCAATAGCATTTTTAATGGCACAAAATTTGAGGTTGCCCATATGGCTGGTTGGGGTCACATGTTTGGCACAAAAAACTAGGTAACTGGTTGCTGACTATTCTCCTTTTCTCCCTCCTGATTGGTTCCCAATTTATTAAATAATTCTTTTGCCTTTTCTAATATTTCTCTCATATCTTCTAGGTCTGGAACTGGAATAAACTTAATTCTAGTTTTATGATTTTTAAATTCCTCTAGATATTGTGAAATTACCTTATTCCACTCTCTTTGCAGCTTATGATATTTATCTAACTTTGAAATATAGATGGCTGCATCCTCTAGATTTTCCTTAATGATTGGAGCACCATCAAAAGGAGCATAGATTTCATGCCACCAACCCTACAATCTTCCAACATTCATGTTCTTCTACCCAAATTTCTTCCTTCCAATCATGATTTCCAAGAAACTTATGCAACTATTGTATATTTCTTTCATCTTCCCCTATAATTTCATTATCTTCTTCAAAGCCTTGGTGAGAAGTTCTTTCCTATAGTTCCAGACTTCAATCCATTCTTTCACCTTGCCAATCCCATCTCGAGAGAAGATATCCAACTTGGCCATTTCTTCCTTTGATACATGCAAAATCTTCTTCAGTTCAACAACAATTGACTCATCAATTTTATTACAATCTGCAACAAATTGAGAAGTGTGCTCAAGAAAATTAGAGGCATTAGTATATATCTTCAAAATTTTCTCAATTGCCTCATCTCCTCTATTGCTTGCATCCAAGAGCCAACTATGTGTACAATGCAGAAAGGACTTTAATCTTTCAATTTTAGTGACTTCCTCCTTAGGCAACAATCCTTTTGGAACAACTCCTTCACTACCCATAGTCTACAGGGGCTTCATTAAATGCTGCACATATTTATACACATGATTCAATTGCTTTTGCAATATTTCCTTTTCCTCTGTTTCCTTATCTAATCTCCTTAAAATTTCTTGAGAGGACTCCTGGAAGTCTTCCTTTTCTTGTTCTCTGGTTGTGGGTCCTAGGTTGATTGTTTGTACCTTGTAATCAGAGGACTTGACCTCATCTTTGAACTTATTAGTTGGAGGAACAACTATGTGGATAACCCTGTTATTAAACTCATCCCTGGCAATCCTAGAAACTATCTTCATTCTTTTTCTTTGCTTAGCTGTTCCCATTGTTCAAGTAATTTATCCCAACTTAGGGGTCTCTTTCAGAATAATTGGCTTTACTAAGCCTTTTCTAACCACTTTGTGCTAAAGATGATCTGGGCTTGCCATCTCCTTGTTGGTATTCATTTCTCAACCACATTTATTTCAATAGCTTGTTCAACTTCTCCTCGTTGATTTTCTTGTCCTTCCTGTCTTGGATTAGGACTATCGCATGTACATTTCTCATTATCTTCGGCCTCGTGGATTACTTTGTGGCTTATCAACTATTACCTTCCCTCGTGGGACCTTGATATTTTTCCTTGAACAACCCTCCCACTCTAAGTGTTCTTACTTTGTCTCCGGAGGTTGATTGTCTTTTCTTGGACAAAATTTCTCCTCTCCACCATCGGGAGTAGAAATATTGTTGTCATCCCTCTTCATTTATATCGCTAGGGTTATTAGATATATTCTTCCTCCTAAGTGCCCTCATAAATTTTGTAACATTTTGATGTGAAGAAGGTGGAGAAGGAATGAAGAATTATTTCCTAGAGTTGCTACTCCTTCTGCATCATTCAGGGTGCCTCTCTTCTTCTGTTATCTTCACTTCTTCTGTTTGAGCAACCTTCTGCTTAGGAAAATTTCTGCTCACATAAACTTGGGGATTTTCCCCTAAACTCTTCAAATCCACCACCTTCGCAACAGAGGGAGCATCTATGGCAACCTCATTCTTTCTAGCTTTTGCAGCCTTTTGCTCTCAGTAATTATTCTCCTTTTCCTCACTGGTTGTGAGGTCTCTCGTACTTCGACATTGGTGCTGGTTTGAGGAACCTTCTTAATTTTAGGAGATGGATTTTCTCCTTGATTTTTTTGCACCTAGATCCTAGTTCTTCTTTTAATGGATATTGTTTCTTCAAAACCCTCTTCATCATGGGGCTCTGTGACTTCATCCCCCTTGTTGGTTTCAGCTACTTCTTCATCTTGAGACTCAAAGTCTCCCATTAAATCATAGGTGAACTTGACACCTTCAACTTCTAATTCCAATATTTTATTCTTAACCCATAATCTAGAATACTTCTTGATAGGATCAGTAATTTGATTCAAATCAGTTATTTCCTTTTCAGACCAATTAATTGGAGGCAATGGCCTGTTCCTGTAAGGTTTATAGTCATGGTGTTGAAGAAGATCTGCATCATTATCTTCCAACTAATCAGGCACTTCCACAACTTTGTATAGTCTGATTAACTTCAAAGGTATCCTTGAGAATCTTCTTCTGATGACTTCCCATTCATCTCGACAATTGGCCCAATAATCCTCAATATGGTCTTTGTGCCTGAAAGCCCTATTAACCTGCTTCATGGCCTTTCCATAAGGATCAAAATTGCTTCTATCAGTGTGGGAGTACAACTCATATTGGGTCATCTTCTTCTTAGAATGTTGGGCACTCTAAATAGAAGGGAAAACCTCCAATGCTCCTATCCTCAATGGGAACTCCGATCCCAATCCTTTCTTCTTTATGTTGCCTCGTTGCAGGATTTCTTCAAAACCAACCATTTCTTTTGTCAATTCTAATAGGATGAGCTTGTTGGTGGGATACTGAGGTAGTTTGAGAGGAACAACTGGTGATCCTTACACCTAGATGTATGTGAAACTTTGGAATTGAATAAACCATTGGCCATATTGTTTTATTAAATCCATTACATCTGCAGAGATCCTCATATGAAGGGCATCTTGCAATAATCTAGGAATATACATGAAGAAAGAATCATTGGCCCTCCTGTAGTTGTATGTTTTATACTATAATTGTGGATACATCTCCCATATCTTATCCTGCCCCAAGACTCCTTTGCAGCCGATACCCTTGTACTTGGTTTTATGCGCCAACATATATACTAAGTATGAAGTCATGGTAAACTTGTTAAATCTCTTGCACACTCCTTAGTTGGGCATCTATATTATTGTTGATGATCCTTGCCCAATGATAATGCTTGTTTGCTACAATTTGGGTAATGGGATGGAACATCCAAGATTGAAATATATGTGCCTCCTCCACTCCCATTACTTTGCCCAGAAGATTTATGATATCATTGTGTTCCAGCTTGAAATCACTTATGTGCAACTGCTTGGGAAATTTTGAATAGTGTGGCTTTGGCTTCAATATCAATGCATTATTCATTATCTCCAGAGCTTTGTTGGGGTCTTCCTCATAGAATTTAGTAGCTTCCCTAATGTTGATCTCTTCAATAAGCTTGTGATGGGAGGCAATGTTGAAGACCTCTGCAATTGACTCCTCAGTCAAGTTCGCCATAACTTTTCCTTGAGGTCCAATTATGATTCTTGTCCGGTGTGAGTGATCTTTTAAGCCAACTTGATTGGTGCTTTTCCAAACATCATCTGATGGAAGTTGTAATAGTCCACATGGCCCATATTGGTATTTACAATCCTTGACCATGCAAAGGAAAACTTTGTCTCTAACCAAATTCCTTTAAAGTTGTACTTAATCCTTTCTTCTCTCTTTTTGACTTCCTCTTGTGCTAGAGTAGCCTTGGTTTTGGTGGTTTTGTTGGGACTTTCCTCTGCCTGCATCTATTAGAGAAAAAGGAACAATCATCAAAAGAAAGCACAATCATAATGTACCATACTAGCCAATGCAATGAATTCAAAGCAAATTATGATAAATTCATTATAAATGCAAGGCAAGCAATTCAAAATGTCAATTTATGATGCATGAAGCTCATCAAACTAAATGATTTCCCATGAAATGATCATTTATCCACATTATTGAAGCATATAAAATTAGTAAAACTGATTTCCATAATCCTACATTACCCCCCTTTTGAGTTTCAAGGCAAGACAAAAAAACTCAGAAAATCTGAGCCTACTTGGATTTTCCAACCGGATTAGGGTTCGGATAATCCAAGCTAGCTCAAAATTACTGAAGTTGACCAATTGGTGGCGATAAAGCTAACTTTGGCTTGCAAAGATCAATGATGTTTCAGTCATTAAATTATCAAGGTGCAAAGTTCTTCATCAAGCACTCATATCAACATGAACTCAAATGGATGCACTAATAATGGAGTTCACAAGAAGCTTGAAGATTTCAACACACCTTGGATTATCTGAAGGTCAGGATCAAGATTAGACAAATGAAAAAATATCAAGGTTTCAACTGAATAAGAATTCGATCAATCCGAGGCACCTAGGATTATCCGAGCGGATTAGGGTTCGGGGGCTCAGGTAATCTGAGGTAGCTCAGATTTACCGAGCTCCTTGCATGATTACTCAAAATCAACTAAGTGTCATAAATGCCTTCACCAGAACAATGAAAAATCATGGACTCACCTCAAAGGACCGATCAAACATACAATTTCAAGATGTTTTCGACTAGTTGTGTGCAATGCCCTATCATTTGGATCTTAAACCATTAAATTTCATATTCGTAAGCAATACATCCTCAAACTAGGGTTCAAATTAAATTAGAAATCAAGGAAAGATCCATTCACTCTTGATTCAATACTCTAAAGATCAAGGAGGAAACCCTAAAATGCACTCATCAAATTGAGGCACTTGAACAAAAAACCCTCACTTGCTCAATCAAATGTGCCCTAGAAGAGTTGACAAGCAACAATGAAACCCGAAATGGACTCCCATGATTACAAAATTCAGTGACCTCATTTGTAACACAAGGATTCAACAGTGGAACTCAAAATTGAATCGAAGCCAATGGAGGAAAATGAAAACCATACCTTCAAAACACGTAAAACCAAAGAAGACACCCGACAGTTCAACGAGGAAGCTACAGAATCCAACAACGATCACACTTGAATTAAGCAATCCCCTCAACAAAGCTAGATCCAGTTGTGTTATGGAGAGAACCTTGTTATCCTCTAGCACAATCAAATGCAAATGATCAAAATGGAGGGAAAAACTTGAATATATCACCATTTGAGCGCAATAAATGACCATAATAAATGCACAATGGGACAACCCAAAATTAAGAGATGCAAGGCAGGCTTGGATTTTGGATAATTTGAGGTACCTCAAATTTTTTGAACTTCCTCCTAACTTGGTCAATTTTTCCAGATTTTTAAGGTTTTGATCAGGGGTCAATTCCTAAGAGCTGGACCATCACCTGAAACTGCAAGGTGACATCTCAAATACAAGTTTTTCATTAAGCACATGGGTGAATCAAGACCAAAACTGAGGGACTTATCCCTTAAGGGGATGAATTCAAGACCCTACGAAAAGCAAACGCAAAGCAAAGCAAGAAAAGAGGGTCCCTGCTTTTAGCAGGGCATGTGTGCAAAAATTGCACAACACACTCACACACTTCTGCCTTTGGTTCACTTCCTTCAAAACTTCACTCGTAGATCTCTGCCTTCGACTCATTGTCTTCAACACACTTTAAATACTCCTTCACACATTCTTTTACCTTCAACTCCCTACTTTTATCATATATCACTTTTAGCACATTGAACACACAACATACAACTTTGCTACCCTCGATCACATACATGATCCTTAATTTATACCTTTTGCAAGCTTCAAAAAGTTTCTCCTTGTTAGCCAAACTGAAATGTGTAAACATGAAACGTGCAACGACCATAATGAGTTGACTCCAAATCATTTGCGGGAAAAGGAAATTGGATGCAGTCCAAGAGAGGAGATAAGTGAGACCTATTTTACATTTGCACACAATCCCATGCTGGTGCATAAAACAAAAATTTGGTGCAAACACCTCAAAATACCAAGGGCCCAACAAACACTTAACCCTCAAAATATTAACTCCAGAACACAAGTGATACTAGAGAGACTAGATAACATCATGCAAATCACATTACAAGCATTAAATGATATTCAATAATATTTCCATGCCTCCTTTTACAACTTCACACAACATTAAGTTAGTCTAGTAAAATAGACACATAACTAGTATCTCTTGCATACCCAAAAAACAAAGTCTTGCGATAGAACATTGAAAAATCGACTTGTGGTATAGATCAACATCTAAAATTTGAAGGGAGAAAATAGATAGACATTTTGAACTCATCCTCCAACCTGCAAGACCACAACATCAACTGCAAAGAAATGTGAAGCATTTCTCTGAACCTTCCTGATTATGACAGTACGATCTTCATACTACAAGTTTTGGAAACCTCTACAACAACTTCTACGTTCTGAAATCAGGAACATACATATTGTACATCTACATTTGACAAACTTACATACTATAGGCAATATTTTCAAATGCAGAGAAATACAGAGCATTCTCCAGAGCATTTCACTACAACTTCCTAAGCCATTATCTGTAAGGAAAAAAATGCAATATTTCACATCAAAATACAATGAATACAATATTCACAACATAATTCACCTATTCATGAGAAACAAGAGATATAGAACAACTGTGTATAGAAAACTCATGACATCCATCATCATACATAATACTTATGATCGATATATGAATTGCAACTTGCAACATATGCAACCATCCATACATTACCACTTTGCTGACATCAATGACAACATCAACAACAATCTCCATTCTCTTGACATCAATGACGACATTTGCAACAACCTTGCAACAGAGCATTGGGATTTCACTTTGTTTCCATGTCAATAAGGTCCTAGGTTTAATTTCTATGGTTATCAAAAGGTTCACTTGTATTCTCCAAGCTGTGTAATTTAAAATTTGGACCCCATTTCTTGATTCACTCTACTTTGTAAGGATATCAGATCTATGGTAATATTGAGGGTTAAAACATCCTTGGAAGCAAAAAAATATTTAAATTGTCACCTCCTTATTAGATATTCTTGGCTAAACACCACCCAACCTATTTCATCTATCATACATTTATTTCTTAAGTTAATTCATGATGGCCACATAGTTATTCCACAATCGCCATTCCATCCTTTATGTGTGATAAGTAAATTTACCATAGACCACTTCATTTGAAAACCCTCCTCTCCTCCACATGAGCACACAAATTACATGGTTGATATATACAAAGATTATGTGGAGTGATAAGCCTATAATCATACATAATATCCATCACCCCTATCCACCCTATGGTTTTAAACATTCATATTCTCCAATTGCATAATTGCTTTGACATATGTGAGCTTCCTTCACCAACATCAACTACCTAGTTTACATTTTACTATATAAAATGTTAGGTCTAGTTTTAAATCTTTAACTTCCAAAGTTTGTTAATTCGTGGCATGTGCTAATTGAACAATGTGAGACCCAAGATGCACATAAGAATATAAAAAATAGACTACATGAATAGTTATGTGTTTGCATGGAACCCACACAACATTGAGAAAATAAATCAAAATCTACAGTTCTCCATCCTTGATGACCCTTGCTTGATGGGAATAGCAATGATCAATGCAACTATTTCATTGTGTGCAATGACATACCAAATGTAATGTATAACACATGTTTGAAAAGGAAAGGATCATCCTTAGCATGTGAGTACAAAAAACTATGGGGCTTGCAAGAAAAATCATCTGACAATTGCTAAGAATGACCAACCCCAATACATGCTTGTTCATATTATGATAGAATATACATCCACAACCAAACAATCCTATCCATCTATAGAGCTAATGTAGATTGCCATCATGTTCTATCAAGCCATGCAATGCTTAATGCCATCAAAACATATGTAGAAAAGGATGAGCACAAGTTTGAGACCTACCACAATGTGTTAACTCACATATCAACTAACATTGACCCTAAAAATCTATCTCCATCTATATTTCACAGGTTCCTTGCTAAGAATATTGTTGATTGCGATACCAATGCCCAAGATTCTTGCCACTTACTATTAAAATTAACCCTTACAATATGTAGAAAATCACTTATTTTTCTGAATGTGAACAAGAAAATATTGCAATGCATCCTTGCCTCTAATGATGATAATGTTCCAACTTGAAACTTCATTGATGCATACATGGGGTGACCTTTGGAGTTGGAAACAATGCCACTTATTGAAACAAAAAAAAGTGGACATTTGTAGCATCTTGCAAAGACAAGTGGAAGGAATGTGAAGCACTACCTATTGTTCAAGTATTACCTTGCTACTATATCATCATTCTTGCCAAAGAGACTAATGCTTTCAAAGTCCTTTTATTAGAGTGAATTAATTTTATATCATCCCTTTCACAACACTATCATTGACATTGGATCATTAAAGGAGGCTATTGTATACCATTAGGAAATAATAACCACCAATTACCATCCATGAAATGTAGACAATATCCCTTAGATTCATCTACCAATAATGATGATGAGATTCCTTATGATAGAGATGATGTGATGCACCAAAATGATCCTAAAGAATGGTAGGTCATGTTCAATGAACTTGACTTTCTTGGTTAACATGAATTTGAATACAACTATAGTTAGGATGCCCCTATCATTAGGACATTCTTGCAAGAATCAACAATTGATTTTATAACTCCACTCATTCAACATAAACACTCACATGTTGAAACAACTCCATGCCCTACACCAAATAATTTATCAAATGGACAATACAAAGCCTTTGATATAATTGTATCACACTCTACTACCATGGGAATGCAACCACCAATTAAAATGATCATACAAGGTGTTGGAAGAATGACTAGGTTATCTATATGTTGTCATTGATGTCACCATGTTGGTAGTTTGGTCTGGTACTCTAAACCAGTGCGTATGACTGTCTTATCTTCTCCGGTGGCTGATCCAGTATTTTTGGTTGCCCCTCCGATATTTTAGTCCGCATTTCTCCATAGTTAACAATTGTTGATTGCAGTTTTGGGAAACTAATTATGGATGTTAAAGGCATGCATGATCAAGTTATTTCATGTCCTCGTGCTCGTATAATGAAGTGGCATTATTCTGTTGGTTGTGTTGAAGACTATTCCTAGCCAACTTGTTAAGATAATTTTGATATGATATGAAAATTTATGTACATGATCTATTTCTTGGTCCGAGTAGAAAAAATGTATCGTGCTAACGGTCAAATTGGATTTTGAAAATATTTTGTAAATTTGACAGTTGATATCTTTTATAAATAAATTGCATCTAATTAGGTTGACCTAATTGGTGCTTACGATGGAGATCAAATATATATAAGTATATGGGGAACAATTTTTGGAGAGTGAGTAGTGAAGAGAAGTAAGTTTGTGCAAATAATAGAAAAGAGACAAAAGAAATATTGAGTGAGTAATGAGTGTGAAGGTGTAATCAGAAAGGTAATAGTTGTGAGCATCTTCAGAATTGTATCAACACATGATAGGTACATCTTTCCAGTTCATTTTTGGGCTATAAAGCCTTATTCTATTTTGTATAATCTTGTGTAGGCAATAATCCTCCTTGTTGGACAGTGAGCCTTTGTACTTGGACAGTGAGTCCTTCTTTTGGTAGTGAGCCTCTTTTGAAAATACTATATAGTGTGAGTTAACCCTCACCGTGGTTTTTCCCTTATTGGGTTTTCCACGTAAAAATATGGTGTTCATTGTGTTGATTTACTTTTTGTTATTTATGTTTCATGCTTATATTTAATAACATAATAGTGTGGTTGAAGTGATAAAGTTTTAAGTTTGAATTTGTGTGACAACTAATTCACCCCCCTCTCAGTTGTCCTACACTTGTTTAACACAAGGAACTATAGGTATTGGAAAATCATACTTTATTAACACCAGGTTTTCCCTTTCAAGAAAAGTACCACATGATTTATCCACATTGTTGTTGCTTGCATCGACTAGTATGGTAGCTTTCAACACAAATGCATCCATCACACATTCAAACCTTCACATCCCAATAAAAGAGATGAATCCTCTAAAGGAGAATACATTAGCAACATTCTAAGAGATCATTCATTTCATTCACTATGTTCTAATTGATAAGACAAGCTTCATCAAGCCAAGGTTACTAGAACACATCGATACTATCTTGTGTGAAGAATTCCCAATCATAATCAAATTCCATTTATTGCTTCCCCCATCATCCACTTTGGTGATTTGGGTCAACTACCACTTGTGAAAGGCACTCCAATGTACACTAGGGTATCTTATGGGATAACACTTTGGTGCAAATTAATTACATTAAACATGATCTTCTACTAGAATGGAGAAGAATGAACACAACTTTCTTTTCATAGACTAATTTCAAATATAAAAAATATAGAGGCAACATTACTAGATTGGGAGCTTCTAATGCCATGTTCTAATTCTTCCCTTAACTCTAACAACAAAGCACCATTTCATTCCTTGATACATTTATTTACAACACATGATTTTTCATTACATAATAAACATATGCTAAAAAATATTGGGAGTGTATTGCAAGATGTAATACAAAGCAACTAAGGGGAGCATCATGCTCAAATACAGAGGACAAACAACTTGATGCAAGGTTCTTTTTTGCATTGGCAACAACTTATGCTAAGTTCAAATTTGTTGAGTAGGAGTAGGTCTTGTTAATGGTGCACGAGGATAAGTCTAAGCAATTGTATGCAAGACAAATAAAAACCCATCAAATATTCCCCTCTATTATGGTAAAATTCAACTATTATATAGGACCACCTTAGAACCTGATTAAACCAAAACATGCACCATTCATCCCAATAATTGGAGGTGGGATGCTAACTTTGCCTTATAATGACATAGGCCTTAATAATCCATAAATCACAAGGGCTAATAGTTGAAAGAACAAAAATAAACATTATGAACATTCATCACCAAGGGCTCACATTCATAGCTATGTTAAGAGTATGTTGTCTTGTAGGTCTTTGTGTATTCCCCATCTTCACATACCAAAGATATGCACACATGAAGGATATTTCTTATGCCACAATGCAAAAAAAAGAAGATGATTACTTCCAAATATTGGCAAACATAAACAATTCACCAATCCAACCATACTATCAACAAAATTATACTCTTTTCAATTTAAAAAAAAATGTAATTGTGTTATTGAATGCACATGTTACTACAAAGTGTAACTATTCTTCTAAATCACAAATCAATAACCATATCTAAAATTATTTTCTATTATCATGCATACACATTTATATCATTTATTTTATATAAAATGTACTAGTTATATTCCAACATATACAACTTGTAAAGTTGAAAGTTGAATGCAAAAGTCTATTCACAATCTACACTAAAAACATGGTATTCAATGTTATATCTATATCTATTTTTTTTAATATGAGCCCATTGTACAATTCATATAAACTCATCTCTAGACCATTCCTAATGATTGTATATCTCTAATTCTATGCAAAGCATGTGCAAAATTGACTCTAGAGATGCAATGCATGAATTAAGTATTGATCAATCCTATAGTACTATCCCAAAAACTAATGCTTATGTAATTTGGAAACAACTAATTTAAAAATAAATATCACAATAATTATTACATTTCTACAAATAAATAGGTGAACAAATTATATAAAAATATGAATTCTCACACAAACAAGATGTTAATCACAACACATACTCTAGTCACCATGGCTGTCAATGCTTCTTCCATTGTGAAAAGGGCCATTGTCTATACAGCCATCAGAATGGACATTTGACCGTAATTATTAATTTATGAATAATCGTATAGTTTTTTTTTTCAATTAATTAATAATTACAGTCAAATGTGCAATCTAATAAAAGGTTAGGTGTGAAGTTGAGTGTAAGAGGGAATTTGGCATTGGAAAAAAGACAAAAAAGTGTAGCTAGGGAGAGAATATGTTGTCCAATCATTCTTTAACTTAAAGCACGAACTTTGTTGCCTGCCGTAATAACAAATTAATAAATGCTCTCCAGAAGTGAGTAAACGAACATGGTGTACTGTGTGCACGCGCCGACTATTTCACAGCCGTACCGTTACGGTCTGGCGTGGCAGTCTCATGTCCCCGGGATCTGCTGCAGACTTATCCCATCCGTCAGATTCGGAAGTGCGAATATTACACTTACTTCAACTCATTTAAGCTCTGTACAAATCGATCAACTATCCTCCTAACATACAGGAGCTAAATCTACACCGTTTAGGTTCCCGGCTTGACCAATGACGTAGGATCTACTTCATCCGAAGGAAAGCTTATATTAGACAAAAGTGGAGGTTGGCATGTTATGTTTTATTCAGAATCTGATGTTGACGGGTAATCAGATGCTGGGCATATGTATAGCGACAATGAGAAATGAAACAGAAGCAGGAGCAGGAACAGAAGTGGAAACAGAAGCAGGAGCAGGAGGACATGGAAAGGAGATGGGTGATATCGTTTGCAATTGCGTCTGTTTTATTCCTTTTCCTCTTGTTTATAACAACACTGGTTGTTAACGTATACTCTTCTGAGAGAGCAATTTACAACAACTATGTTGTGCAGCCGCTAGGCCTACTAGGCCTAAATGAGGCTAAAAATGTGTTTGTGGAGTCGAAGATCATTGGCTCCCATTCCCCATCCAATTCTAATAATTCCTCTCCTCCTCCTGCAAGAATTGCCTATCTCATTTCTGGATCCAAAGGAGATGGAGAAAGGCTGAAGAGAGCTTTGCTGGCTCTCTATCATCCTCTGAATCAGTATGTCCTGCATTTAGACCTGGAGTCATCTCCAAGAGAAAGAGTTAATGTCTCTGAGTATGTAAGGAGCCATCCCATTTTTGCAAAGGTAGGCAATGTTCACATGATCAGGAAGGCTAATCTGGTTACATACAGAGGACCTACGATGGTTTCCAATACACTTCATGCTGCAGCAATTCATTTAAGAAGAAACAAAGATTGGGACTGGTTTATCAATCTCAGTGCTTCGGATTATCCACTTGTCACTCAAGACGGTATGTTAGTACTGAATTAGAAAGTAAATTTTAGTTTTTCTTGCATCAATTTTTTTTTTTTATCATACTAAAACGCAAAATGCAGTATTTGTTACGTAATTTTATTTTTTTCCAAATTAAGTCTTTTGTCTGTTGACAGATCTGCTTCACACATTTTCCTACTTACCTAGGGACCTTAACTTTGTTGGATACACCAGCAACTTGGCCTGGAAAGAGTAAGTAGAGAAATGCTAATTTTCTGTTACACAGTTCTTGGAGAGTGAATACTTGGTGTGAAAAAATATTTATCAGGACTATCGCTGATCCATTACTCATTCTGGCAGGCAGAAAAGAATTAAACCCATCATAATAGATCCAGGTCTTTACAGATTAAAAAAGTCGGATGTTTTTTGGGTCACAGAAAGGAGAAGCATGCCAACTGCATTCAAGTTATTTACAGGTATATCTCTAGCATCAATTCCTCTTAAATGATGAATGTATTTTCTTCTAACATTGCTTTTTAAATGGTGGATGCATTTTCTTAGGTTGCTGGGCTTTCTGTATTCCCTATGCTGAACAAGACTAACAATATCGTCATAAATTTTGACAAACACTATTAGATGGAAGTCAGATACTATCCGTAGCCTCATCTCTTCCTCTCAAAAGAAATTTCTTCTTAGTTTTTTAGGATTTTTATTAATAGTATATTCAGTCTGTATTCTCCCCTCCCCTAAATGCAGAATGCTTTCTTTGTAACTGGTTCAATGTGCTCTGTCAAGATCTACTTTGCAGATTATGGAGACGAAAACATTCAGCAGTTGAAGACATCCCTTTTCAAGTTCAGTTTTGCATTCCAATCTTCTGGATTACATGGCATGAAAAACTGACAATCGTTATTTGTTTTGTTAGGAACTCAGTAAATAGTCTCCCAAAGAGAAGCTTTGATTGCTGATTCTAAAGTCTTGTTTTAGTCCGAGACATGGTTATTATAATTGTATAGAGATTAGTCTGAAAGGGATGGTTCATTTCTGAATACTCTGTTCAGCGGATGATAATGTAGTTTGTTAGGCTGTATAAATTTTTTTGGCTCCAACTCTCTTGTGTTTTAGCCTGAAACTGCTCAACAATTAATGCTTGGCACACCGTGGTACTACTACCTGATGCTATAATCAAGCTTTCTCAACATCTTGATATTGTGTATTCTCTTCCTATAACTTATGATTTCAGATTTAAATGTGTAACTTATTTGCCTTTTCTTTGACCTCTTTGTATGTGTGCTCATTTTCTGTATCTCTATCCATCATACACAATGCATCCAGCAGAATATGAGAGTAATTTTTTATCTGCATTCCTCACGTAGTTTTCCAAACTTTTAGAGTGATATTACTTTCTCCCACTTTCTTACTCTCCTCCTCAAATTCAACAAGTTTTCTCCTGGTCAGTCGTACATGTAGCAGTCTCATGCTTTGCAGGATCCTATATGTTTGGTACAGACACAGTGGGACATGATTGTTGTAAGGTATTGAACCCCTCTTTTGTGTAGAAAATCTAGGAAAGTCGATCCCAAAGGGATTTTAGATACCACCCTTTTCCAATCTCTATTTTTGGCAGTGTTGTTGTCATACTTCTATCATGAAAACTTGATTTCCAATGCCCATTTTTATGTCTACCCTTTCTTTGCCTTCTTCTATCTCTGAGCATCAGTGCTGTTGAACACCTCAAGAATGATCTTCTCATTTAGTTACCACATTAGGGTTCAATATTGTCATTTGAGCTTCTTACTCTATCTTAGAGACCTCAATTATCTATTCTTGTTTAAAATATTCATTTGTTTTTCATCTGGTCCCAATGGCCGCATGGCATATGTTATGGTGAAAATACTTCTCTAGGATCTTGGTGCCACCAAATGCTTTGCAAGGAATTATTCAAGCACACTCTTCTTTGGACCTATCATTTGCATCTCCTTACCTGCATGATCTGCATTCTGGATCTTGAATTTTTATGCTTCATCTAGAATGGGTAGTCTTTTATCCTTTATTAGTAAAGTTCATGTACTTGGGTGTGAAGGATTATGTTTCTAGGTCTTGGTGACTTGAGGGACTTCAGTTTTTGATACATTAATTGCCTCTATGGCTACGAATTTCTCATCCTCAAATATGATGTCTTGGTAGCCTCATAAAAGCCTGACTAGCCTTCTTGCTATAGTGGTCAAACCAGTAGTTTCAGCTTCATTTGGATAGCTTTAATGATTTCTTTTATAAAAAGTGCTCTACTTGCAGTATTCACACTTCACTAGATGGTGGATATATTGATTATTTTCGGGAAGTACTGAGCTTCACACTTTCTCTTAGTGCTCTTAAGGCTCCTTTGACACACATAAAAGTATCCATACCAGATGTTGATGTTATAGCAGTGGGAGATATCTTTCTCTCGAATTTAAATAATCAATGATGAATAAATAAAAGCAAGTTGGACTTGCTATAAATATTGATTTATTTTTTATGGGCCAACTCAAAAAAAAAGTCACCTTGTTTTGTGAAAGAGGCTGACTCTAATGAAAAGACACTTTTGATTTGTATATATACCAAGCAATGATCATTCATTTGATCATTTGATTTTTCAAGAAACAATTCGCACTTGAGTTCGCACTTTTGCAGCAGATCATAATATTGCTTCAAGCAAATTGATATCAAGGAGAAATCATATGTGTTTGTATATTCGCATCTAGGAGAGGTGCTATCATCCATTGCATCAAATTGGCCTTGTGTTTGGCCAACTTGTAAAGCAGATTTCTGCACTTTTCATTCAATATATAAGGGATATATTTTGGTTGGGTTTTTCTCCCTCGAGAAGGAGGGTTTTCCCAGGGTATCTTGTTGTGTTCATTGTTCACTATGTTGCATTTTTGATTGCTTACATTTTTTATCCTAAAACTAACATGAGAGCGGGTCTAAGAAAAGATCTGATCAAATTTGTTAAGCAATTAAGTCAACTTTTAATCTAGGGTAGATCTTGAAGGCAAAAGGTTGCAAATTATTTCAGACCTAAGGGCAGATCTTTGAAGGTGAATTTGTGCGGAAAAAGAAGATGGTGATTGGTGTCAAGGTAGAAGATAGACTTGATGGAGCCACAAACTTCAACTCTTGGAAACCTAGAGTACTCATTGCATTAGAGGAGAATGATCTTCTTGATTTTGTGGAAAGTGATATGCCCGAGCCTTCCAATGATACTGAGAAAATCCAATGGAAGAAAATGGCACGAAGGCTAGAAAGATCATGATAGACTCTGTGATGAATCACCTAGTACCAATCATCTCCAAGTTGAAGACAACTAAAGAAATGTTTGATACTTTAAAAGGACTGTATGAGATCAACAACACTAGCAGACCCCTTGCTTTGAGACAACAACTTCACCATGTAAAAATGGCTAAAGATGATTCAGTCATCTCATTCTTTATGAAGATTGCTGATTTAAGAGATCAGTTGAGCACTATTGGGGATATAATTACAGATAGAGATCTTGTTATGTTGGCACTAAATGGTCTTCCTCAATCTTGGGAACCCTTTATTCAAAGCATCAGCGAGAGATCTAAGTTGCCCAAGTTTGATTGTCTTCGAGCTGATTGTATTCAAGAAGAGTCCAGGTTGGCAGCAAAAGGAATTGGGTGAAATTATCATGATGTAGAAAATCAAGTTCTTGCTACACATACTTCTAGAGAAAGAGGGAAAGGAAGAAAGAGGAATAGAGACAAAGAACCAGATTCTGCCCCAGAACCGAAGAAGAAGGATCTCTCTCACATTCAATGTTACAGGTGTGACAAGTATGGTCACTTTGCTCGAGATTGCAAATTAAGGTCTACTCAACATGTTTCTACTGCAAAAATTGACATAGGGACATCTCAGAAGGAGCCAAGTTCTAAAGTCAATCAGTTTCTTCGAAGAGGAGGAAATAACATTCAGAGGGAGTCTGACAAACCAATAGAGGCAACCTTGGACAAGGAGGTCAGGAGGTTGATGCAAGTACTTGGAGCTTCAGAGGGAGTCACTTCATCATGAAGATTTGTGTAATGTATATTTCTCTGAGACGGAGAAATATGAGGTGAAAGCAACAGAGGCAACCTTGGACAAGGAGGTCAGGAGGTTGATGCAAGTACTTGGAGCGTTAGAGGGAGTCACTTCATCATGAAGATTTGTGTAATGTATATTTCTATGAGACTGAGAAATATAAGGTGTGAGCCCTTGTTCATCTTTGAGACTGAGATGAGACGTCCTGTTGAGAGACTCCATGACGACATCACATTGAGAGACTTCATGATGAACCCTTTGTACTTGTGTTTTTCCACACATGGGAGTAGCCATGGTGGACGTCATGTTGAGAGACTCCATGATGACATCACATTGAAAGACTCCGTGATGGGAACTTGTGCACATGTTTCTTTCCACACATGGGAGTAGCCATGGTGGATGTCATGTTGAGTGACTCCATGACGATATCACATTGAGAGACTCCGTGATGAACTCTTTTCCACAAATGGTTGTAGCCATTATGGGTGTCATGTTGAGAGACTCCATGACATGGATATTTGGAAAGATACCTCCCTAGCTAAGAGGGAGTGTTGATGTTATAGCAGCGGAAGATATCTTTCTCTCGAATTTAAATAATAAATGATGAATAAATAAAAGCAAGTCGGACTTGCTATAAATATTGATTTATTTTTTATGGGCCGACTCAAACAAAAAATCGCTTTGTTTTGTGAAAGAGGCTGACTCTAATGAAAAGACACTTTTGATTTGTATATATACCAAGCAATGATCATTCATTTGATCATTTGATTTTTCAAGAAACAATTCGCACTTCAAGAGGGAATTCGCACTTTTGCAGCAGATCATAATATTGCTTCAAGCAGATCGATATCAAGGAGAAATCATATGTGTTTGTATTTTCGCATCTAGGAGAGGTGCTATCATCCATTACATCAAATCGGCCTTGTGTTTGGCCAACTTGTAAAGCAGATTTCTGCTCTTTTCATTCAATATATAAGGGATATATTTTGGCTGGTTTTTCTCCCTCGAGAAGGAGGGTTTTCCCAGGGTATCTTGTTGTGTTCATTGTTCACTGTGTTGCATTTTTGATTGCTTACATTTCTGATCCTAAAACTAACACCAGATGGAATTGCATTGTAAGTCAAGTGATATTGCATTCTCTCTTACTCATTAATTCTAACCTTTGGCTCTCTTTATACGTTTTTCCACTTTGCAACCTTATGTGGGCTCACCTTTGGGTCTTCTCTCATGACATCATTCTTCCTCTTGCCATCACATGCTTACCTTCTAACAATTGTACTCGTTGGAACTCTAACTATAAAGCTTCAAATTGTACTTGTAGCAACCTCAAACTCTCATTGGGGCTGTTCAATTGTCAAGTATTGACTATTCTAAGATAATCATGATTCATCCAAGCAGATCTTTGAAAATGAAAACATAGAGTATTACAATGACTAGAATCTTTAACCTTTGAGTGGAGAAAAACGACTAGAAAATGCGTTGAACAGAAATAAAGAAGTATAAGCATCTACACAAAGGACACATATTTTATTTGGATCACCCTCTTGGAGTAGAGAACACCAAAGGAAAAAATTATAATGACAAGGTATAGAGATATTTGACCATTTTGAAACAATTCATGCTACTTCTTCAATTCCAAAATTTGCTACACTAGCCTCTTTTGTTTCCTTCTTGGTTTCCTCCTACCTCTGAAATGGCCCTGGAGGATGATTTTATATTGATTTTTATTCAGTTACCCGATTCGAGCATGGAAGGGGAACCACTTTTATTGGCTACGAAATATTGCTGCCTACCCTTGCTATTTTTTTGATTGATGGAGCATCCCAAATGGTGTCTTTAGTCACTTGAGGTTTCTAGAATCAAGAAGAATTATTGACCTAGACAAAGACAAATTATGGACTTAAATCAGTTTTTGACCTTTGGCCATTTTCTTTTGAATTTCCATGAGTTGTGTCAGCCCACAACCAAGCAATTTCAACATTTTTCCTTTTGAAATTCTTCAATGTTATCACATATCTATTTATTGTTTAAGCAAAGATGGCAACATGTTGTCCTTTAACCCCAAAAGACAATCACATCCTTGAACCTATCGAGGAAAATGTGAAGAAAGGACATCTTGCTTAGTTTCTAGAAGCATTGAAGAGGCTTTTGCCACTTGGATCAACTCTTCTTCCTTTGTCTCCAAAAAGAAATTGGTTTAATCTTGAAATGGATTACTCAAGATAGGATGAGAAATTCTTTTCCTATTACTTCTTGTTTTGGGATTTGTAATTTAGGCTTGTTTCTTCAAGGTTTCACAATTTGATTGGGGTAACTAGATTTGCAAAGTTGATTCACTTCAATTTTAATGAGCCTTTCTTTCCCTAGATAATTAATTTTTGTTGCTTTTGATAATCAAGCAAGCTTTAGCCTTGGTTGAAAACACACCATTGATTCAATAAGATCCTGTTCTTTCTTTATCTCATAGTACCTTAGAAGTACTCCAAATTACATGTGATCTTTACTACTACCTTCAACATCTCCCCAAGCACACATGGTCAAGCTACAAATTCCATATTCATTGTATCTGATGCCATATAGCTCCAACAATGTCAACCTTGTTCAATGCACATGATCCACAATATTTGTAGGAACCAACAAGATGAATACGAACTAGTAGAGTGCAAGCAGTTGGAACTCTAAATTTCTTGTAAGTAGAAATCAATCTCTTCAACTTCTCTAGTATAACTATGTAACAAGTATTATTTGAATAGTTTACCAATTAGTTTGTTTACTGGCTGATATATTTGGCGTTTCAAATTATTGTATGATCTTGCATCACAATTCTAGCATGGTTTCTTGTAATCCTTGTTTTCTCTTTTAGCCAACACTAAATTTTGTTTTTGTTGCACTATCATTCATATATCGCTTTTGCAGATGGCATTAAATCTATTTGGTGTGTTGTCATTTGGGTCGCCACTAGTCTAGGATTAGTGGTATCATATTGAATTTATTATATGAATCCTTCTCTACCTTTTGTATGTCCACTCATATTAGGTCTATTGCTGGGAAACATGGTCTCAAAACCTATAATGCTTCGTCTAACTGTAACCTTTCTAGCCACTTTCCACAATCCCAACAAATGATACATTAACCTATCCTAGACATGTTGCACTCAAAAAGTTTCTATAAGCTGGTAGAGGATGTTTTGTATGATGAATAGCTTATTTTTCTCAACTCTTGCAACCCATTCAAATTCTTTCAAATCTGTTGTCTTCAGAAACTCGAGCTATTTGGAGGCTAAACGTCATAAAAGGTACAACTAAATATGTAAATTATTATATTTGAAGGCAATATATATGCTAATACTCTAGATAATTGGCTTAGTATAATATTTTCCTGCCATATTATCAATTCATTTTCTGATCCAGAAAATATTACCTTTGCCTTTCTAAGAGATTTCTTGTTTGTGAAAAATGGTGGATTGAATACTGTATTTCCCGTGAGGATGATCTTACCCTTCTAGATAATTGGAATGTATTTTTTGATCCTTGAAAGAAACCTATTACCCCATTAAAAGGCACCATTACCAATATATCAAGTTCTCCAAATTGCATTGAGGTCACAATAAATTGGTTGAAAATTATGCTAATACTTTCGATACTTTGAATTTCCATGAAACTAAGCAAAGCCTAATCTTGAAATATAGGTTGGGCTTGATACCATACGACCATGTGGACATGTATTTCTATCATATATCTTCCATGGGAGAAGCCTATAGGTATGCTGGCGAATTTGAAGCAAAATATAAGTATAACTCTGAGAATGATGATTCTAAATCTTAGCCTAACAGGTCATAGAATATGAACTCCGAGTTTTGAGCCAAGCTGAATTCCAAGCAACAAGAAAAAGGATCCTTGCGTCATTCTAAAAAAAAAATACACTGCCTAAAGAGTACAAAAAGCAATCCAAGATTAAAAACTGGTTTGCCTACACGATTTAATGGCAACTCTACTAGGGAATGTTGCACTCAGAAAACCTTGCCTACACAGCTAAAATATTGAGTTCTATCGCAAAAAAACTAGACAAGACAAACAGATCATGGACTGTGAACCTAGTGCCATGGTAGAAAATGCCAATATAACCTCTTATTCTAGTTCAAATCTAAAAGAAATAAAATGAACGTTCCATTCTTAGATGTGGGAATGGACAGCCAATGTACATCATTGCTGAGAATAGGAGTGAGAAGAACTTGATCTCACCTAAAGAAATTTGAAGATTGAACTTGCCACCAATGCCTCACAACCATACGTCATTGGGTGGTTCAACTCAGGTTCAAAGAAGTGTGTCATTCATCAATTCCATTGGTGTACAAACTCAATCCTTTTAAAGATGTTTCCCATTATGATGTAGCACTATTATAGGTATGTGATGTTTCACTTAGGAAACCATAGCTTTTCCAACATCATCCATGTTTCCATAGATGTTGGTGAAAATAGATACTGCCTACGAGAAGTGGGAGAAGTGGTCCCTTAAGCTCTCACTGATTAATAGCAAGCAATGCAATAATTTGGTAAATTTGAGAAAGAAATTTGTGCTCTTAATGGTGAACATATACAATACATCCTTGCGGTAAAATCTAATAGTGAAATGGTACACTAAAGCTCGAATTAAAAAATGCTATCCACATTTCTCTCTATTGCCATAATGGGGAGATTCTTAAGGAGGGTTGACTGATCTATAAGGAGAGGGTTGATTTTGATCATTTCCTAGTATCACAATAGTACTCCAAATAACATGCCATCTTCAATAATAGCTTCAACATCCTCCCAAGCACACATGATCAAATTGTGAAAGCATAGGTTCATATCTGATGTCAGAAAGATCCAATGGTATTTAGAATCCGCAGAATCTGATCAAATGGGGAATATGAACTGACAAAAAGCAAGCTGTGTTTTTGTAACTGCCAAGCTGTCTCTTCAATTTCCTTTCCAGTATAGCTATATGCAGTTATTCATTAAATAGTTGACCAGCTAGTTTGTTTCTTGGTTGATACATCCACCTCTTGGATCATTGTACATAAATTTCATTGCTAGCATGGTTCTCTCTAATTCTTGTATTTACTTCTATTCAGCACTCTAGTTTTGTTGTCCCACTTTATCATTCTTAAATTGTTTCCCCCTTTGGTGTGGTTCCGTCCAAATCACCCTTGGACTCCGGATCAGGCTTAGATGAAGATGTCATTGATAGCACATAAAACACATATTTTCCCATAAATATGGAAAAACCCAATGTGCAGGAAGAACACAGGGTTGGAATGGTAGAAGCTAGTGAAGGCATATCAAGGCACCAAGAGGTTAATCACAGAAGATTACAGTTGTGATTACACCCAACACCTGGTGCCATTTTATATAGATTGAAGAACTAAGTTGTCTATGTTTCTTCTAGAAAAATTACACCGCTTTAATTTGCTTTCAACTCTGAGATTCATTGAAAAGTTGCATGTAGTCAACTAGCATAAGTGCAGTAAATCCTTGCTGCTAACAGTTAGGCCTAACAGCATGTGAGTTTTGCTCATCCATAATGGTGGATAAGACTATTTAACACGTTTAAATCAAGTCCCAAAAGCACAGGGTCCCACAAAATTAAATTTCTGCATTGACTGCTTGCTCCATGTTGCCACAAGGCTTTCTTTTGCTTCTACCAACCCATTTTGGGCATTGGAAAAAGGGATCTATCAAACTGTCTGAGCTTAAAGGCATTATTTCCAGGCGCTTTGGCTGCTTGAAATGGCCCAGACAATAATGAATCAAAATTTCCATGAACTTCAACCTTCTCTCGGGCTTTGTCCCTCAGCAGTACCTAGTCATCTTCTTCATACTTTTTGGATGTGACCTCTTCTTTGAACAAGTTATAATTTATTAACCATTTTTTGCATATCTAAACACTATTTTGTTCACAAGCTCATATTTTGTAATGTTAATTTGTAAAATCCCAGACTTTTGAGTACATATGGGTATTCCAAATCATGTTATGAAAGGTCTTGATATGTGTAAGGCTCCAAAAGTGACTAGTTCCTAGTCTTCATATCACAGGGGGCTTCTACCACTCGGTCTTCATTACCTTGAAGTGCATCAGGTCTGTGCTGTATGAATCTGTACTCCAGTAAGCAATGCACTTCTGCTCAGAATGGTACGTTGGTAGAAACAAAAGTGGTCCATTTGGGCAGGCACTGTAAGTGCAGCTGCAATGAGAGGTGGAGCCATGTTCTGCTACCCTTCCTAGAGGTTAACTAAGATTGCAGAATAAAAGGGCCTATTTATTTTCTTCTTAAGAACAATAAGTTCTTTCCTATTCTGAATTAGGTTTAGAAGCTCAAACGATCCCAAAGAACTCTATTCTGTGATAGGTATTGCAGGGATAGGAGCAAAACCAAGCAAAGATCGATAAGGAACTCCTGGCTGTATCAGTTTCTCTTCAGCCTCTTCAAAAATAAAAAGAAGATTTAAATGAAGTGATATTCCTAAATGTAGCAGCAGATAGTATTGATTGTGTTTAAGTAATAGTAGAAAGATACCTGATCATCTGGCTGTACCACTTGGGAAATTTTACCTTCACTGTTTCAAACCTCTCATAATCTTATATGAACTCTCTCAATGGAGGATTGCTTTTTAATATGTAGCTTTGTATATACTGTTTTTGAGCAGGGTTTACCCTGTTCTTATTAGGCTGTCATGATTCCTAGCTCTGGGTCTAGATTATCATTTTTTTAATCTTTGGTTGTTGGAATTCTGAGTTCTTGTGCTTTTCAGTTCCACTGACTTAGGTGGGCATTAATATATAATTATTTCGTTCTATTATAGATGTGCCAGTCAATTCTTGGGAGAGCAACAACATCAAGAGATTTAAACTGGTTCTAAAGAATGTATTAATGTTTTCCTTATTGTGTATTGTGGTGTTAGGTAGAGAGATGAACCACCGAATAGATTTCTCTTCAAAACTCTGCATAAGTTAATACATTGTGACATTTTTTATGTAACTCCAACAACTACATAGGTTTCTTGATGCCTTTGCTTTGACCTACTCACCCTGCTGTTTAGAGGCATGACAACACCATGCTTATAAGATGTTGTGATAATTCATAATTATCGGGACTTGAAATAGAGATTGCAGTAAGAGGCCACAAAGAACTAAAACTATATTTGCAACTTTGCAGGACAAAAAGCATTGAGTATTATATATCTGATATCTCCTATGTTCCCATTTTGGGGATGCAGTGACAACTCAAAAATGTCCCTAAGCTATTCCATAAACGTTCATGAGATGTTGGGACGCCACAAAGATTGTTGGATGTCCTTGAGATGGTTGGGAACATCTTAGATGTCCCCTGACTGTATCAAGGATGAACAATCATCCTTGCGACGGTAATTCCAAATTTCCAAAATAATTATTTTATACTTATTTTTTGTGGGTCCCCACACCACAGTCAACCCTAAATGAACAAAAAGAAGCTTCCATATCTCATTCTAACTCAGTTTTACGTGCCAAAAAAAGTTGCCTCCAAGTTGGAGGAAAAATAATAATTTTGAGTAGGGTTTGAAGGTGCCGTTGGAGAAATCAACATTAGTGAGAAATGAGGAGTGACATAGCAAGAGAAGTTGAAGAGGTAAGTGATTCTTTCATTTATTTTTTATTTTTTATTTTTCAAAATTTCAAGGAAGAAATCTATAATTTTTTTTAGTTTTGCATTTGCATTATTGTTTCACAGAACATCATTGAGTAGTAGCATTGAGGGTAGTGAACATGAGATGGATGAAAAAAATGTGAGAGTATCAACTTCAGTTGGGGTTCATTAGGGTTTGGGAGCGCTGTGGGTGAAGGAGGACAACCACAAAACCCATTTGAGTGCTCATCCATCATTTCAAAATCTTATGCAACAGACCCTTTTAACTCCAAAAAACCTCTTCTCTAGTTTGTGACAGCCCTAGACAAAGACAAAAAGAAAAATTCACGGGGTAGTAGACTATGGTTGTGTGACATTTTCAAAATAGATTTTAGAGGGAGCTACACCAAAGTGTACACCAAAGTGTATTCTCATCTCTTGGGCTTCACAAGACGTAGGGTTAAGATGTGCCCAAATATAAAGAAGGATGAGAAGGTAGAGGTTCATAGATTGCATATAGGGGTAGAAGCAAAGTCTAAGGGTGTGACAATGCTAACACAATCTGCACAACCAACTATGCCTATGCCATCCATGGTTGCTAGTGGTAGTGGTGATGTTTCTACAAGAGAAAAAAGAAAGACCAATGCTAGTGAGAAGGCAAGGACAATTGCAGGTATGTTCAATATGTAAGCAAAGGATGTGGCAAAGTCTTCTATTGCCAAATTTTTCTATACCCATGCCATCCTATTCCATGTAGTATGTGATGGAATATTACATCCTTAGATAGTTTAGTATAGGCTAGAATAAATAATAAAATAAATTAACATATAGATGTTAATTTATAAATATTTAGATAGGTTAGTTTTATGTATGTTTATATTAAATTAGTTGTGGGAAGTTACATTCCTATAGGTAGTTGCTGGGAAAATGAAAGGATTTAAAAAACCATTAGCTTTGTAATGAAAAATTATCTCGAGTGAATGTAATTCAGAAGAATTAAATCAATAATATTTTTCATTTGTGTCTGCAATCATGCTTCAGTTTTTTCTATATTGTGTTTGCTCTACCATTTTTCAATATGGTATCAGAGCAATAATCATCTTTGTGTTTGTGAAAATCCATGGAGCCTCCTTCAGGGAAGATTGAATGCCAGTGGAAGAACAAAGAATATTATTCAAACCAAACTGTCATAACCCTCTCCTCTCCATTCTGTAATTACACTTGCAAAATAGAAAATATATATATATCCAAATAAGTTATTTATTATTTCAATCTCTTTATATATTATTTGTAATAATATATCTCTTTATTCTTATATAAATTTAATAAGTTGTATAACTCCTTCTTAAAAGAACTTATGATTTTAATAATTGAAATTTCAATGTTGATATTATAAAAATTGCAAATATTTATTCAAAGTTATAATGTATCATTTATTTAAATATTCTTTATAAGAATAATGATAATCGAATTTGATATTCTTTATAAGTATTCTTTATTTGGTATTTATAAATAAATGACTTCATGAAACCTTATACTAGAATGAAATTAAAGGGGATGGGACCCGTAATAGTATTATCGCCGTCATTTACTATTAGCGGCGTTCAAGACATCGCGACCCGAGAATGCTTTCCAGCTAGCGCCAATGGGGAAACCATGACGGGGTCTTCAGAAGGTCGTATCTCTTCAGTTGGAAGCAACACGTTGGTTGATAACTTTCCTCCATTCACTATTTAAATTCGTGTGGGTTGAAGATTGCAGCTAGCGTGGAATTTTGGAGTAAACTGCACATCTATTCTGTGGATTTATATCTATTACCGGAAGCAGCGAATCCCTGTCTGTGTGAACGGTTTTGTGTTGTCAAGCCTGATCTGGTATGTACAGGCCATGCCAAAATCTGTATGTCGGATTCTTACACAATATTATTAAAATGTAATATTAGCATAGCATAGTAGTATGCAGCGATTCTTTACTCAGAATAATGATCTTAAGCATGAGTATAGCATTAACACTATTGAGAGTAGACATTAAACGAAGTATAAATAACATTGGGAATATACATTAAAAGTAGCACTGTAATGTTACATTGATAGAAGTTGCCGGCCATTGCCAAATTATGATCTTTCTTTGTCAAGACATAAGGGAGGGAAATTGGACACACATGGAGGAGAGCAGAGACTAGGATCCCTTCAAGGTAGGCCACCCTCCTTGGACAGACTGCGGTTTGCCACTGGGGGCCGAGGGGGTCATTACAACGGGCGTTTGTTGGCCGCTCTCGGGCTGAGAAGGGTATCACCAAGGGCATCCTCTTGTGTGGTCGACTTCCTCTTCGATTATGAATGTTGGAGCAAAGAAGTAGTGATTTGGGGTGTTCTGCATCCATTTAATTTAATCAAACAAACTACAGATTGTGTGTAAAATTACGTGTATTCCATATTAGAAATGGCTAAGGAAATGTCTTTGATATTGCTTCATTATATTAAATTAATGTTTAAATTGATTGGTATTCTCATTTCATGAAACATATTGGTATTTTTAGGTTATTTCTTAAGCCTCATAAAAGGGGAACATTACACAAACTGATGCATAAGTGAGTTGGTAAGAGCAATGGTATACTATTCTGATTTTAAAATGACGTTTTTTTATAGTAGTTTAACACAGTTTTAGTAAAATTGCAATATCTCATTCATTTCTTAACGAAACTTAGAAATTTAAGTTGTTCTGGAAAAGTGATGAAGAGTACAATAAAACCCAGAATATTTTGAGGCTATTAGTATTGGATGATCAGTTTAATGCAGAAAATATAGAAAAAAAGTGACGTGATTTTATTGCTGGATGTTCAAATTGATTGCTGTCTATTTATTCCTTACTAGGCATTGAACTTGATTGCTGGTGCTTTGAAAATTTTGTTGGGCATTTAACTTGCTTGCTGGTGCTTTAAAATTTTTGCTGGGCATTGAATTTTGAATGGTTGTGTAGAAGATTTTGAAAAGCAACATGGAAATTTACCATAGCCAGGCATAAAAGTGACAAGTTTAGAGAGAAGGGAGTGCAGGAAATTGTCAAAGAAATTTGTGTTTGCTGGTCAAGTGTAAGATTTGGAAACCACTATTAATTAATTTGCAAAGTCAGCAAATTTATTCACCTTAGAAACCATGTGAGGATGCATTGGAATAAGAGGATGAATCACAGTTTTTTGAAGGTGTGAAAGGTGCAGATTTGCTCTAGTTTAATTTCCTAACTCTCAATGATCCATGCTCGTATGTTTGTTTTTGAAATATTTATTTTAAGTGTTTTATGGTAAGGGAAGTATATGTTTGTTTGGGGTTATAAGGTTTCAAAAGAAGTATTTGAAAAGATTAATTCGAAGGGATAAGGTTAATGATTTTTTTGAAATAAGGGTCTTCATTGGAGACATAATATATCGATGTAATTGGAGGTTACAAGTTCAAAATTCTTTATTAGTTTATTGTAATGTTGGTATGACTATGAATGATTTATAAAGTCAATCTTTGGTTGATTGTACAAATGCATTTTCAGTTGAACTTGACATTCCATTGCATTATGAGTTTCACTAATGCACTTAAAAATCTTGTTCATGTTTATTGGGATTTTGGAAAGTATAGTGTTACCTTTGGTAGGTAAAGACAAAGCACAACTTTATTGGAAGTTGGAGGCATTGGAAGGTGGAGGTCTTTTATCATCTCGAGCTAGC